>JAXGGA010000324.1:0-253811 GCA_038373865.1 Uloborus plumipes
CGAGTATTACAACTGATATTGAGAGAATTCGTGATGTGAAATAGGAGAATTTTGAGAAGAGAGCTAGCACAGCGTGCCAGAGCGACTTTAAAGAGCGATGAAACTAATTAATCCTGCAAACAAGTCTTAAAAAAGTTTGTCTTGAAGATGAAGAATGATTTTGATCTCTGTCGAAAAACTTATTAAAATAAATGTTTAAAAAAGAAAAACGTAAAATTCGTAATCTCTATCATTAACAGTATAGCCTTTCTTAACTGACTAACAAAAAAAAAAAAAAAAAAAAGTAAGAAGCGGGATAACGTACGAAACGGAGAACGTAAAATCGGGGTTCTACCATAGTGAAACCCCGATTTTATCTCCCCATCAATGTAACTTTGGGTTGTTGGGAGGGGGGAGGGGGAGTAAAACTAAAAAACTTCATCTCCTATGTGTTTTGCACAGGGGAGAATTTTCAAAAAAGCAAATTTGGGAGTCCAAACAATTTTTCAAAAAATGCCAAAGAGAGGAAATCGTCTGCCGTGCTTCCGGCGCAGATCGTGCTCATTGCTGATTTGCAAAAAGTGTCAACAAGACAAATTGCGAGCAATTTGAATAATCCCATTTCCCGTTAAATATTTGCTCTCGCAGGTCTGATTATTGCGAAATGCGGCATTTCCAAAACACACACCACCCCAAACGATCCTTGAATATTCAAGCGAGAATTGATTGGGACCTGCCTATTTTCACGTGATGAGCGAATTAATCGTGCTCGATTTTTGATATGATTTATGCATCGAACGGTTACGAAGCCTGAATGCATGTGGGAGTTTTGGTGGGGGGAGGAATTGTGGTCCAATTGCAAATGTGGTATCGTCATATTATACCGTTCTATGTTCGCTTGTTTTGTAACTTTTGGAACTAATTCTGTAATTTTATGCCGAGTTTTCTGTGTAATGTTTTAATATTTGGAAAAATGTTTTTAGCACACAAAACAATTAATTTATGTATTTACTGTTTTTGTTTTTATTTTTGGTTGTAAAAAATTGTTCATTATGAAATGATTCAAAAAATTATGACAAGCAATACTTTGTGTGAGGAGAGGTATCTTAGTGAGGGTTTATTATTTCAGATGGAAGTAAGTAGGATTTGAAATTCTGCTAAAAATTTAGTTTCAACCCCCCCTCCCCCCAATAAAAAAAGGAAAAAGTCTTATGTAAGAACTTTATACATCAAAATGTATAATGTAAATACATCTTGAAGTTTTTAGATCATGGTAATGTACATCATGTGGAATTTTTGGCTACCTTCTTTATATTTTTAAAAAATATTTGAATAATTCTTTTATAAATTCAACTATCAGAGCTGGAGGGGGAGGAGAGTGTGATTTTTGTGGTTAATTGAAAGTGTTCACAAGAAGGAACTTATTGGTCTACTTCTCTGATTGGTACAATATTTCTGACTTTATATAAAAAGCTAACAATGCTTTTGCAACAAATAATGAAATCGTTGAAATCTGACGTAATTTATAATCGTTGTTTGGCAACAACTCGTAATTGAAGGGCTTGGAGGATGAAGGGGCCATGTTACATTTTAAAAAATGAACACTCTGGGCACTGGTAAGCAATGGATACAGGTAAGCAAATAAAACTTGTAGGTAGATGTCGTTAGAATAATTTCATACGCACACTAAGGACAAACCAGAAAACAAAAAAGCTACAACGATCTGCAACAGTAAAACGTTGAACTTTAACCCATTAATGCCTGATATTTTTTTTTTCAACGATACTTTGTATACTGGTTACAAATAGTGTTTAATGGACAGGAAAAATAGTTAAAAAATTATCATGTAAAAAATAAATTTTTTATTTAAGAAAGAAAAATCGTCCCTAAAAAGGGACGCTAGGCACTAGAGGGTACATACTTTTTTACCAAAATTTTTTTTCTGCCTACGATGTAATATTGAAAATGACAATTTATAAGAAGAAATAAAAGCAGCAATTAACATAAACTGGGAAGTAGATTCAGAGAACAAGGAAATATTGGTGTTGTTGAGTATGAAAGTCAGCAAAACATTTGTTCTGCAAACTTACGTATTGCATTTGCTGCATTCCGATAAGGTCTTTTACTTCAATGGGCACATCTTACCTGAGTCTTATTTAAAGCAATATAACAACTAGCCCCATAATACCTAACTCAACTCTCTTGAGCTCAATGCATGTTGTACAGCAGCTTCTAAAATAAAAATGAAGAGCGGCTACCACCATTTTTTAGAGTGGATCAAAAACCGGTAGTTCCCGATATTTGATGCATGGGATCTTTTTCCCTATGCAACGTTTGTATTGAGCAACCATATATATTTGGTTCATCAATTTCAATTACTTTCTTTTCGCTATTGGACAATCGCTTAGCCTTTACAATAGGATAAACTCCATGAAGATTCAATGCAATAGTTATGACATTGCTATTATTCCACCGAACCAACGTAATATTATTTTACCTGTCATCGACATTTATTCAAAATTTCCTCTCTTTTCTTTTTTGAACAACGTAACTTTAGTTCATGAGCATTTTTTAATCCGATTCTTGCACAAAACCTTGCTGAGACAAATAATCACGTAGGAGCGCAAGAGAAGTAAATAAATTCTCACAGTAGAGATCAAAATTGGCATGCTCAGGGAATTCTGAAATTAAATCTGCAACCCCCCCCCCTCTTTCCCAAACAACAGACACATATGCAATCCTTGAATTCTTCATCAAGGTGAAATGCTAAGCTTCTGAAACAGCTTAGGGTTTCTTCCCAACAGTCAGACTAAACAATAATAAACACCTAAATGCATAATGGAAAAGTAATTAAATACAACGAATAATTAGTGTTTTAAAGAATTACATTTTTGAAATAGCTTTCTTTCAAAATTTACCTTGAGTATTTTTTGTAATTAAAAAAAAAAGAGAAAATATTTAAGAACATCGTATAATTAAGTTTATATATATTAATTAAGTTAATTTAATTAGATTTTGAAAATAAAATAAGTTTTAAAAATGACAATTTTTATCAGTTTTTCAGTCTAAAAACATCTACAAACTTCTTTTGATATAAATTATAGATTTTAAGCAAGAAATCAGCAACGGTTAAACAATGCAGCCTTTGGTGTCTAGCGTCCCTTTTTAGGGACGTTCTTAAATTGCTATAAAATCCTAAAAAAATTTTAAATTTACAAAATTGCAAAAAAGGTAAACTAAAACATCGATCAAAGTAGCACATATATCAAGCACAGATAGATTTACTTGTTAATAACTTTAAAAACTTAGCTTTTTGTTCTTGAGATTGTGAACGATGTAATTTTTGATAAAGATCATAATCAAATGTCTACAGATCACACTTTACAGCTGTTATGTGCTGCAATCTGTTAATACAGAATTGAAGCAATACCAAAGTAATAATTGAACATAATTATTTGGTTGAAATGTTCATTTTTGGAAAATTCAGACACACATTTTGGACCGTCCCTAAAAAGGGACGCTAGGCATTAATGGGTTAATTAAGCGCCATTTCTGTTTTGTCACCTAACCTCTTCATCTCCCAAGCCCTTCAATTGTTTGCACTAAAATTAGCGAATTTAATCTTGACGATCATAAGTATTTGAAATTTCTAACTACTATCAATTTTGAAGGAAATTGCTTTTGGTTAACTTTGTGTAACCGCTCACAGAGCTCAACAGGCGTAGCGGGCGGACGACTAAGTCGTCCAGTTAAAATGTACTTTTCTGGCTTTATAACAGGCACCCCCCCCCCCCCGGCCAACCTCCAGGGTTGTCATTTCGTCCACTTTTTTGTAAAAAGTCCGGGACGCCGGAAGAAATGGACGAAATGGACAAAATTGGACGAAATGGACAAAATGGAAGAAATGAAAGAAAAAACACATTTTTTTCATACTTTTGATGTATAAAAATGTTATGATATACGATTAGTATCTCTCTTGCATTACCCATTTTTCAAAACAGAATGATGGTATCATACAAAAAAAAAAAAAAAAGAATGACAATTAACCCATTGATTTTTAACTAATTTTTTTTGAAGGAATTAAAATTTAACATAGTGAAAAAACTGTTGAGTGTAATTACATTATTGTAGAGTAGACAAATAGAAAAAAAAAAGGTTTTCTTTAATACATATTTTTAAAAAGAAATTAAAGAGTATTCTATTACCTTAGATATTTATTAACACAATACAATCCCTTAAAAAGTAAACTTTATATGATATTTTCTCATAAATTCTGTATTTAAATTTTGTTTGAATTAAATACACATATAAATGGATATCATTTGTATTTGAAAATGCATTAGATGCTACAAGAAATTTTGATTCATTTGGTCATTTTACGTTATATTTTTTGAGGATTTAATGAATGTTGTAAAATATTTATGTACACAGCATTGTTTTATGGATACATTAATGTTATTATAGGAACATATTTCATTACATGGGAAAATTTTCTTTCTCAAATCTTTTAAAATTTTTATTTCTACTTTTATATTTTATATACACTTTTATTATTGGCAATGAAACTCCTTCACAACAAATAAACATCTTAAAATTATTTACTGCTAATGTGTGCTTTCATAAGCATTAAATCCTATCGTTAACATTCATTTATTTTATAGATACTATATTTTTATAGTATTTGTTGCTTATTAAATATTTGTTTGTATACATAATTATGTGTGCTAATTTTGTTAATAAAACTATTACCTCATTGAAAAAAATCAATATTTTGAAACATACCTTTTAAACTTTGGATTTTTTAATCAAGAACTGTCATTTTCTTTAAAGTGGACAAAATGGACGAAATGGACAAAATGCTATTTTGTCCGGGGCGGTTTTTTCCAGGTTTTTCCGGCGGTTTTTTCCACCCCGGACGAAATCAAACAACCCTGCCAACCTCCCCCTCCTTTTTGCTAATCGCAACTCAAAAACAATTTCTTTCTTTTTTTGTCCTAACTTTCACTCTAAAAATGTCAAACTGTTGCTACGTTCCACTACTTAGTAATAGCGACGACGTATCTATCTTCAGCTATCGTCTGCGCGGAAAATATCGCGTGATAACAAAAAGTAAATAATATTAGGACTATCTTTTTGAAGCCAGAAATGTGCCATGTTTTTTCGATAAGATTCGCTAATAGCAACCTTGTTTCGTGTCTGTTCTCGAATATTTCAATGAGAGTCTCTAAAGTATTTTAAATCTTGATAATATGACGGTATTTACCAGAAGCGAGCTATTACAAACTTTAACGAACTCAGATTTTTAAAGCTTTTACTTTTAACCGCCATTTTTCTTCGTGGTTCTCCAGCCCACTAATTAGTGTAAAGCTTTTAAGACAACCACGAAACAGATAATGACACTGTTTGGTAAAATAGTCGTTTTGCAGTCGAAAGCTGTTTACTTTTTAATTGTGTGCTGCGTGGCAAGTTCGTTAAAAAAATTGAAAAAGAAAAAACTGTTCGTAATTACCTCGATTGAACGACATTGCGAGAGAGCTGCAAAAACAACGTTAAATATGTATTATTAAAGAGCTTACCCGCTAAATTTGCACGAATTTCTCTTAATGCTCACGAAGGTAGAAATATTTTTACACTGACGTGGTAAACCATCTCGTTTATTATTTTGACTAATCAAGAAACCTTGAATTCTTAATAAGTACGTTTTTTTATCATAGTTTTCAAATTCTCGGTCTTTTTAATGCTCACTGAGAAAAATAGTGATTATATAAAACATGTGTGAAGGCATTTAACCATTTTCAAATTTTTTTTTACAAATATCTATAAATGCCTGAATTAAAAATAAATGAATTAGAAATTTTCTGTGTACCCCGTCAGGGGTGCCCCCCCCCACAAGCTCAATGGCGCAAATCCCCCCCCCCCCAAAAAAAAAAATTTTTCACAACCCTCTTGTGCTTTTTATTTTTAGTTTTACCTCTCTTTTTTATATTTTATTTATTTTTTTAAATATTATTTTTTTAATATTCATTTATTTTTTTTATTTATTATTAATTTTCTAAAAGTGCTAATTATGCGTAGAACAGAATCGCTTTTTTTCTCTTCCAGACATTCCAATCAACCTCACACACAGGGGCGCCCCGAACAAAAATTGTTGGGAGGGGGAAAATTATCAATTCACCGAATGAAGTTCCAATCTTACCGAATGATAAAATACAAGCATGCACACATGTCGTACATGCATGACATTTCGTGAGAAAAAAAATTAGGCATCTTTTGAAAACAATTCTAAAAACTAAAAAGAATAAATAATCTCAATGCTGCAATATTATCTTCAAATTGCCGAACCGTCAGCAAAATGTGCCGAATAAGAAAACTTTTGGGAGGTCACAGTGACCTCCCGTGACCTTCCATCGGTGCGCTCCTGCTCACACACACAAAATAAATAAATAAATAAATAATAATAAAGAAATAAAAGAACTAATTTAAATTGAAAATATTAATTAATGAACAATTTTTACTAAAAAAAATCAGGAATTAATTAAATAAATGAATAAATAAATTAGTTTTAAAAACTCCCCCCCCCCCCAAATTATGATGGCACAACTTGCGCCATATTCCCCCCTCCCCCCCCCGTGGGCACCCCTGTACCGTGTACCCCCTATCAATTCTGCGAAATCACTTGTTAATATCTTAAACAAAGCCTTTGAGATAATCCACAATCATAAGTCGCAGGCTCAAATCTGGTACTCGGGCTGGTCAAGAAACTGAGATGTGTCAACCTATAGTTTCATATAGCGCCTAAGGTCCGCCGAGGGTCAAGGCGGGCCTCTTTGTCAGTTTTGTCCCCAGGACTACACTCCCCCAAACCCACACTCATAAAACTTTTAAAGATATACTCTGAATTATTACCCCTAATTTCCGAGTAAGCTGACATAGCCTCTCGTTGGCCTTGCAGCGCCCTTCCTTCGGAGGGAAGAGGGGGGTGGGAGAATTTAAATCGTTTTGGTGCTAATAACTTTCCTTGACTTTTTGTTGACTGTTATGAAGTTTGATAACATTTTGCTTAGAAGTTTTTTTTAAGTTCGTTCTTAAATAGAGCTTTAATTTGTGGAGCTCACTTGAAGGGCTTGGGAGATAAGGGGTTATGTGACAAAACAGAAATTGCGAGCAATTAAATTTCAAACGTTTATTGTTGCAGCTTTTTTGTTGCAGCCCCATTCCCACTCCTCCCTCGAGTTCCATTCAGTATTGAAGTTTGCCCCCGCTGTCTGCAATTAATAAGAAAATGTGTTCGATTTCAACTGTTTATATCTCTGTCTTTTTAATCAGCTAACTAGCTACAGCGTTCTCGGTTTTTTCTACCGGAAAAATTTACAGTAAAATAGAATTTTGAGGTCAAAAGTACTGGCAGCATGCCAATACATGGGCAATTCCATTTAAATGAAAAATATCTATTGCTGCACAAAACCACCTGCCATTTTCTTCATAAAATCCATTCAACTATACAAATATTTTACATATTTTTCGTCTTTGTAAGCTGTTTTGTGAAAAACTGATACGTCTGTTAGTAGCGTAGAATTGCCAACATTTTACCGTAAAAGTTCAAGAATTTCTATTAACCGTGAACATATCGCACTCTTGCTACAAAAGTGTCACAACTCAAAAATTGTAATTTTTGAGTTATGACCGTCATTAGACGTAGTTTATACGTCTCTACCAATCTTCAAAAGAGCCAGAAGTTGCATTGAAAAATCAGCCGCCAAAGGGCAGTAAGGGCATTTTGTTGTTATCAAGATGCATAGGACCCCTTCCCCTGAAATGCCACATCTTGAGTTGTCGTCCAGCCGTCGTAGAGTAACATGCGTAACTAACGATCATAGTTTGAGATGTATCGGTCTTCATATTGACAAATTCAAAAATACTAAAATGTGCCTAGTCAGCCCGGGAACAGTTTTTTGCAATTCCTGGAAAACGTAGTTTTTTGAGTTGTGGCACTCTTGTAGCAAGGGTGCGATATGTTTACAGTATTGTATTTTGTTACCTCTAATGTCGAGTTTATTGAGGAAAGAAATATTCTTTTACCGAATACACTAAAAGCGGTATGAACTATTTCCCAAGAGTCATCGCCATGCTTAAACACACTCTAAACTAATTTTGCATTATTGAACTAACGCGTAGTTAAATTTCAAACAAAGAATAACTGTACCGCATGTTTTATATATATTTCAGTCACGACCCAGAGCCACTTAATCCTGATACAAGGGAAATATTTCTCATTTCTTGGCTGTGCATTTCAGTTAACTGGGTGCTAATGCAGTTAAAACTTCCGATGAATCTCAATTACAGGATCTTCTTGGGACTTCCCGTTTAGTCCCGGGAAGATTTTGCTAATGAGATTCATCAAATTTCTTAATTGCATTAACATTCGACTGAGACTTCCGCATCGCGTCCCATCGCCTTTGTTGTCATTTCCGCATTTGCTCTTTCCAACTACTGCGCTTCCTTATTATGCGCTTCTTGGACTTATGCGGCTCTGCCAGATTGGGACGCGCTTGAGTTACAAAATCTTTTGAATTTGTTGAAAATTCATGAACTGTGGTGGAATTTGAAATGAAAAAGTACTTGATGTTTTTTTTTTAATTTTTGAAATTGTAATGCGCCTGGGCAATTCCGGAAAAAAAAGTCCAATTTTGTTAGACCTTTGTTTTGTCACATGAATTTCATGAATAACATAGATTTTATTTCTATCAAATCTAGTTAAATTTTGAAGATTTCTAGACGCGTATTTTTTGGGGGGTTTTCCATCGTTTGGCGCAGTATAGCCTACAAGGCTCTTGCGCCAAAAAACACAACCAACCAACCTAATAGGGGTTGGTGGGTGCACTTACAAATCTTGCGGGGGAGCGCACCTTAGTCTATGTACGCCACTGGTCATCACGGCCAATAGCAAGTAATCCATTATAAAATAAAATGAAGTTTTAGAATCAGTCTAGAACTCACATCAGTGATGGAAGGCTATTACCGACTGAAAACTGGTCTTTCATGTTGTGTGTTTGCGTACTACAGTAGAATGTCAAAATATCGAACGCTAAATATCCAAAATGTTAAAAATTTAAACTCATAACTATGAAGTTTCAATCAACTACTCGACAATTACTGAGAAATACATACGATACATTTAGTGAAATAAAAAATGACTTTTTTGTACTTCGTGATGTAATCTCTTAAAAAGAATCAACTTGCCAAAAACATAACATCATAACAATATAAAGCCCTATTGAATCAGCCACTTTCTTAAATCAAAACTGTTTAGAACAAACGTGATTCATATAATGGGCGGGCATTGTAATATGTTTTGCAATTTGTGCTTCACAACATCGTGCTGTCACTGTTTGGAAGTTTGTGAAAAGAAAAACAAAAAAATTCTTGACTATAAGTTGTATTAAATTTTCACACATTTGCTTATTTACACTATTAAAATTCTCAATGAGTTGAAAATAAAATGTATATAGTACGTTTGCAATTTGTGCTTCACAACATCCTGCTGTCACTGTTTGAAAGTTTGTGAAAAAAAAAAAAAAACTCTCAACTGTAAGTTTAATAAATGTTCATTTACTTATTTATTTCTAATAATTAAAATTCTCGATGAGTTGGAAATAAAACATGCAACACAACTACTGATTTCTTTGTACGGAATAGTTTAAATCTTCGCTGTCGCAACATATGTCTCAAGTTTCTGAAAATGTTTCCTTTCTTTCTTTTTTTTTTTGAAATAAAACGCAGTGTTAAAGTAAAGCACACGACAAGAGCTTTTAAAATGTCTGTAACTTTTTGCCGTGATTCTTCCAGCTTTGTTTCAAAAATCTATTTTTTCCCTTGAAAATCACTTAGCTGTCTCATACATTATTTCTATTTTGCGCTTGTAGCTAAAAGATTTTGAAACAAAAACCTAACAAAATCAACATTGACATACTAAATTTAATTAAGGCTATGCGTGAGCTTCCTTTTTAAGTTGCAGTTTCGATCGAAAAGAAGAGGAAAAAAATCATATCTTAAAAGAATTCCAATTTCCTACAACTTTTATTAAATGCAGAGTATGAAAAGAAGTGAAGACACGGAATTTATATATCGTCGATCGTCTGACGCCTTCCAAAATCTTGCTTCTGACTGCAACTATAAGTACATTTGTGGCATTTTTTAAGCCATCTTAGAATATTTTCAATTTTTTAAAAAGAAATATTTCATAACTCCCAAGATTTTCCCCGTCCCTACTTTATAGTTTCGTTCCTTTTTAGTCTATTATAGATCTCTGCTGGCAACTTCTGTTGCTGTTTCGCTCATTGCTATGGTTACGCATCATCTTTTAGTTTTGAGCATGAGAAAACATACAGCTAAGGAAAATTCTAATGCATTTGTGGCTGCCATTTGTGGTCACAAAATCGAAATTTGAAGCTGTTAAAAGTTTTAAATTTTCGATTGTTTCTTTTTAGTGATTGTGATTATTTAACTACATCCAGAGATTATTTTAAATTTTCAATTATGATTGAGGTTTTTTGTCTATTAACTTAGCATGAATTTTGACTCATTACATTTTATGACAAATTAAACAAAAAAATAAGTTAGAAAAACATTGCTAGAAGGAGTCATCTTGACTCCATGATCTCATAACAAATTAGTGAAACTCATTAGGTTTGTGATTGCAGTGCAGAAGCACTTTTACTAGTTTTCTTTCTTTCCCATGTGTGAAAAAAAAAATGAAGTTTCAGTTAAACTCAAACATTATTAATGCCGCTTCGGCTGAAATATTCGAGGAATTGGCATATATGATGTCCTGAATCTTTTCTTTATATATAAAAATGAATGTATTTATATAAGTAGTATGTACCTATATATGTCCTTTAGACTCAAAAACCACCCGTCTGATTTCGTTAAAAATTTCACTATTTGTTTGTGTCCTCATTTCTGTACCTCAGAACCAGAACGACGTGAGTCCAAAAATGGCCATTTTCACTTTTTTGCTTCATTGTATGTATAGAATCTTATTCCACATCGACCCATTAAAACAGTATTCTATAAAACAAATTCCTTCATAATTATTTAGCAGCGTGAAAAGAGCGCGAGTCCCATGCTTTGCATGTATCTGACAATCGTTTTTCCCCTCTACTGAAAAATGACGAAAATGAACTTACGTTAGTCTGGTTCTGAGGTACTGGTTTGGCACATCAAGAGATCAATTAGAAAAAATCTGACAGGTAGTTCTTTATTCTAATTTTAGTTGAAATTTTCACATAAAATCTCTAATTTTTTAAAGACTTTCTTCTATAAAAATCATTATTTAGTGCTTCATCTTAACTTCCCCAACATTCCAGCAACGCCTGAGCACATCTTAAGTTGTATATAGGGTTGACAAAGAGGGAAGTTTTCTCATCAAATTTCGTAATGATTTTAGACTGGGGGGGGGGGGACACCCCTGGGAGCAATTTTGGCTGGACCAGATTCAGAATGACATTATTTTTACCTGTACTCAGTATTAGAAATGTAAAAAAAAAGTCGGTGGCTAATGTGTTTTAACATGGAATTTAATTAGGTATCCATTCCCAGCCCATTAATCTTCTCTACTCCCAGTACCTTTTCATTACTGGGACGAGATTTAGAGCTTGAATCTTTTAACAGTTCGTCATCTTCAGTACCATCCATCTTATTAGAAACACAACACTTCTAGAAACCCTTTGACGATTGTTTCACATTTGATCGCAATTCAAGCTGGGGCTATTTGTTTGGCCAATAGGTAGGTTTTGTTTTTGCAACTTGATGTTAACTGATACGCGCTTAAGAAAGAAATAAATGAAAGGAAATTTCTCTCTTAGAAAATTTCGCGATCCAAAGTTGCAGCCATTTAGTAAAATATATTTTTTTTAAAAACCTTCTTTTATGTTTTCGAAATTGACTGCTATTTAACTAATTACTCCGGGTTATTAAATGTTATAATTTGCCTTAATTATTACTAACCTTTAGAATTATAGGATTTTGAATTATACTGAATGTCATAGAATAACAACACTAATCAATCGTAAGATGTTTAAGTTTTCCATAATATATGAAAGGTTATCACCGAAAAGTAAATTTTATATGTAGTATAGTAAAAAGGTTCTGTATTAAGTAAAACACACTCTTTTAAAATTTTAATATTAAACAGAAATAATTAAATAAAAAAAATATAAAACATGAAACGCTGGTAAAATTCCCGAGTATTTTTTTCTTTTACTAAGAACTTACGAACTTTTCCGGAATATATATTATTTTAAATTAATTTCAAACCTGTAGCCGCAAACGTAAAAACCATTGATAAATAAAAAATCATCAAAGATAAGTCAGCTTCACTCTTTTTAACAGGTAGCAAGCTGCGTAATACTTAATTTACAATTCATAGCACCTCGGTGGCATTCAAGCTAGCACATGTTCTGATTTAAAAGTCTCGAATTTAAAGACTGCTGCGTTACCCATCATTAAAAGGGTCTTGAACTTCTTTAATTTTCTTCAGTGCCAATTCCTTCATTTAAATCGTAAAAAAAATATCGTAGGAATATTTGATTTTCCTATTAAATCCAACCACTTTATTATTCAAAGAAATTTTTTAACATTTGTAGGTCCCTTGGGGTCATATATGACCCCAATGCAATTTCTGTTTAATATATCTTGTTAATCAACCAATTGTTTTTATGTCATTTTGTAACTTTTATTCTTTTCGTTTTTTATGCACAATAATCTATTATTTTGTTTTATTTTCCCCGAATTACATTTTTCTGAGAAGTGACCACAAGACCCTTGTGGTCACTTCCTCAGAATGCCAAAAAAAAAAAAAAAAAAAAGAGGGCGTTGCAACTTTTGTCGTAAGAGAACTGGATAGGAAATGTATCGAAAATATCATAAAAGGTTGAAATTCACTTGCAAAATCATTTGTTTCAGATCTGTAACAGTTGTAAATAAATCTACTGTTATTGTAAGCTCTGCTCTAAAATTATTATTTTTAATGCATATACTAAATTTTACTTTGATTGTGTCTTTTTATTTATTTATTTATTTTTTGTCATTAAAAAGTGTGAACTTAAAAATTGCATGCAACATTCAATAATCAGAATAAATTAATTAAAAGAATACATACATTGGAGTCGTTTATGACCACAAGGGTCTTGAGTGTAACCGAAATGGGAGAGATCCGCGAGGGTTAAACCAAGAGTTAACAATTGAGCTACCATCATAAACAGTAAAAGCTGCAGCAAATTTTCTACGACGAAAGAGTTTTCATTTATGTTGTTACATTCAAAATTTTCCGTTTAAAATTTAACTTTCATTTGTTACATTATTTCAGCTTAATTTAATCATTAAAAGAATAAATGTCTTAACTATAGCGAAGGTGTATGATTTTTTCCCTGCTTCATCAAAGAACAAATAAACTTTAATACTGGTATTTTTAATTAATGTAGAGCCGTCAGCTAATTAATTTTCGATTAGTTGGTTAATTTATTTTATGTTTTCGATGCATTTTTTTTTATTTTGCTTTATTTCATAATGTTTCTGAACACGCATTTGCAAGTTCCGCTTGAAATTAAGGAAAAAAAAAATCGGATTTTTTATTTCATTCGTTTTGCTGTAATTTTTAACTTACAAGTAATCTTATTTCAGTTAACTGTAATTACTTTTAAAAAATGTCTTTCTTTGCAATATTCAACAAGAAATAAATTCGTTTTATCTTAATGCTAAAGTCAAGTCTTTTATTTAGAAAAAAATTATACAAATAAAATAGCATTTAAAATAAAATGTTAAGTGTTGTAATCATGCTCTTGCTTCTGCCATTTTTCTTTTCAGAGTTCGTTATGAATTTAAAATTTGATATCGTTTTTTTTTTCAGTAAAAAATGGCATTGTATTCTCAACTGATATTACTTACAGTGAACTCAAATGTATTATAAAACTTAAAAATAATATTAGTTTGGTTGATTAGTCGAGTTCATTTTGATGATGCTTAAATAATAAGATTTTTGTTGAAGTAATTACGAGCGGAAAATTTAATCTTCCTGGAATTTAAAACTATTATTCTCTTTTTGAGTCACTGTTTTTACACTACTAGACAGTACACAGCATTTCGGAATTTGAACTTTAAAATGTTCTGAAAGAATGCTGAACCATTGAATTGTAAAAGGTCGTTGCCCAGTTTTGCTGAATCAGCATTTCAGAAAAAGTTGAGTTGTTTTATTTCCGCAAAACAACTTGGTCCTTTATCCTTAAAATTGTTTTGGGTTTTACAATCTCAGTTAAACTTGCTAGTTAAAAATGTTTATTCTACTTGTATACAAATAGCTAGTTTGAGAAGTCATAAAAAGAGAAAGAATTCTTCGCGGTAATAAGTAAATGCAAAACAATGCATGACGGAAATTGTGTGCAGAACTGTAACGTAAACATTTCAAGTTCAAAGTCCGAATTTCAACGCATTTTGTTGTTATCGCATTTTGTGTAATAAGTCGGTATTAAAAAAGCATTTCTTTTGAAGTTTCAACTACTGTAAGATAAACTAGGATATGGCTTAAAGGTAAAGAAATCTTCTAAAAGTGCAACGTAATTATTTTAAAATGCCTGGATTAAAATTCTCTATGATGTCGCTTTTGAGGAATGCTTATTTATGTTATGTTTTTGTGTTGCTTTCTTTATGTCTCTCAATTCGAAAATTCCTATTTTTAAGTCGCGTCTGACATAGCAAGTATCCGGTTTGATATTTAATTTAATAACGTTAGAATTCAAAAACTTTTCCCACTTCCTGTCAAATTTCATAAATAACACGCGATAAATTAAATTGCTTACTGGGTGTAAAAAAGATCTCTTAAAACTTTAATGGATGCATATTTGTCAAATCGTCTTTAGGTTCGCTATATATCCCCCCCTCCTTTCTTTTTAATGGAATCTATTGCAAATTCTTCGCAAGCTTTTGTAAAGCCTTTTTTTTCATTTAATCTTTTAGGCGTTAAATTTAATTGATCTATTTGAAGCCGAAAATTGCTTTTAGTGCGTTTGAAGCAGTTTTAGTTCTGTACATTTTTTTTTTTCACGAGTATGATGTTTCAAGATTTTTTTTTTTTTCTTTTTTTTCTTGTGCGTAATTTTTTTTTTTTTTTTTTAACTGCTCAAGAATCTGGAATAGAAAATATCTTTCGTTTTTGTCATAACTTTTTAAATTGTGGAGACGGTATATAGCTTATAAATTATTTGAACAGAATTTAAAATAAGTTATGATTTAAAATGTTTTACTACCACATAACTTTTTGTGGGAAAAAAACGCATTTTTTTTTCTCGATTTAAATTACATCGGTTATATTTCTTTTTAAAATTATCGTGACAGTTAATTTTTTTTTTTTGCTAAAATTCTCATTTCTAAGCCACTCCTCACTTATTAATTCTTCTCGACGTAATCCTTGAAATTGTCTTAGCCGTCTCTGTTTGATTTTTTGAAACGGAGTTCGTGCATATTAATTTCAGATTAATAAAATTTTCCGATGCCAAAATAGGGGGGATAGGTAAGATAACAATAAAAGGAGGAATAATAGGAACTATTTTGAGTCGTATCAAACAACGTAGAACGATGCTAATTTCAAATACATAGTTTATTTGAATATGTCAAAAGGACAGCAAAAGTGTAAGTTTCAAATTGAAAACTTCGGAAAGTTCCTACCCACAACCCATCACCCCCTTTTTTAATGGAGTGGTTCGCGAGTGCTGTGCACGGTTTTCACGGACGGACAGTTAGTAAACAGACTTCCCTTAGAATTGTCTAGCTCTTAAAGTTGTACACTAAATAGCATGAAAAAGAATTGTGCTTGAAAGAATTTACTTTTCTATTGTGAATGCAAAACCAAATTGAAATTCATGTAGCTGTGAGCAGATCGGTTTTACAAAACTTTTATGGTCAGGAGAGGTATGAAAATTTTTATTCACTCTTTTTTTTTTTGAAATTTTATAAAGAGTTATTGTATACGTTTGAGCAAAAGTAAGTAGACAGAAATAAAATTCCAATAAGCATTGCAAAGTGTACATACATCAAATGTATGGATATAAATAATATTATTTTGAATATGTTTATATAAATATAAAATTGTTTTTTAATATATTCTCTCATATTACAATTGGCTATGTGTGTTAAAATAAAAACCTTCAAAACCTCCCTTGCTGCTCCCCTGGAAGTTTTTTCCTTTCTTTACAGATGATATTTTCAGTGCTCAATAGGGTGGAGCGAAGAAAACGAATTTTTGATTTTCGTAAACGGGTACCTTTCATTAACTGTGAATGAGGATAAGTAACAATTCTGTGAAATATTTCACTTTTTCGACGTTATCTTTAGTCTGCGCATTTGGCCTAAAGTTTTGAAATTTTTGATTTTTTTTAGATTTTTCAAATTAAAAAAAAAATATTGCAAATGATAAAACTAGTGACGGGTGGTTATTAAATGGAAGAAAAAGGTTTGAAATATACAAGGATTTTTTTAAAACCATTTTAGATTATGATTTCAGTCTGCGCATTAAGCCCAAAGTTCATGAAAATTTCCGAAATTTCCGATATTTTCAACATTTTTAAACTCAGTATTTCCTTTCAATATTCACTTGAAGTGTCTTAAAATCTGTTTTCATTCATTTTGTTATTACTCTAAACCGTGCAACTCTTCGCTAGCTCATGTGGAACTAACCAGGACTCACCATGAGGAGGTGACCGCATTTCCAGTCCTACACGTGAGCCTTTCATTCCAATCAATTCGAGAACGTATTTACATTTCTTAGATACGTCTTTAACAGTTAAACTTTTATTTGTGTCGTAAATCGATCAAATATTTCTGTCAGATACCCTCGTTTTTACTAAACTTTTTCTTTTCCTGTAATTACATACCAATTTTGAAGAGCTTGTGACCTATTTGAGTGCTCTTTCAACTGATCGAGTCTTGAGTGGAAATTTAAAAAGAGCGCATTCAGAAATCATACTTAAATTCTCAACTTCCAGTAATCTTTGTAAATATTGTGTTGTTAAATTACCTGTAAAAGGTGGCTTTGTAATTTCCACATCATGACAAAAAATCATATCGATGTATTCTGACTTTTGATTTATGTATGTAATGTATGAAAATAGATTTTTTATCTATTTTTGGGATCTGAAGCGTTTTCACTTGTTTGCTTGTTTGTTTTCTACTATTTAAAACAAGTTTCTTTATATGCGCTCTCTTATGAACTAACTAGATTATTATCGAGCGTTGCCCAGGTGCTTATAATACAACATAGCTCTAAAAAAATATTTGAATGAATTCTATCCACATGGGAATATAAAAACTTATTTCATGCAAAAATAAAATAGTTGAGCATTAAATTGATAATTCATTGTTAATCGTAATCTTTGTTGGAAAACACTCTTATTTAAATGTGTTACATTTTATCAATTTGTATGCTTAAAGGCTTATCTCTATTACTCTATCTATTCAAAATTGAAAGAAAATGGCCATTTTGAGACAAAAAATTTAAATTTTGAGCTTTTTGGATTTTTTTAAAATTTCAAAACCCCGCCTATGGGAATTTTAGTGCATCAAGGAACCTCTGTACTAAGTTTGTAAAAAATCCGACGAAACTGTGGATTTGTATAAGGAACAAACGTGCATACATCCATTTATATATATATAGATATCGATAACAGCATATTTCTAGGGTGCAAATTATACATTATTTTGAATGGATGTGAATACAATTTTCAATTTTTTCCCTGAGAGATAAGTGTGACTCTTTATAATCTCACACAAATTCATATCTAAATTAGTAACGTCTGCGCTTCATCCTAAAAGAGCAAGGACACTTTTACCGCGAAAGTTATGAACTCCTTTAAAAATTACAGTCTAAAGATTATGTTTGCTGTAGTCAACCATCTGGCTTTTGAAAGCTTTCTTGGAATTGTTTCACATTTTTTTTTTTTTTTGATATTTTCACAGTCTAAACTACCTTGCTCATCTCATGAAGTTACTGTTGCTCAGTACTTAAATCATTTTTATTGTCAAAATCGGTCTGATCAATGACAAATTCTATAGGTTCATATTGAACTGATTTGAAATTATAGCATGTTGTTTGGCTTCGTCCAACAGCCACCCCCCCCCCAAAAAAAAAAAAACTCTTTGGTCCACCGGTAGGTCCATCTAGCTTTTGCAAAAAATGCCGCAAATTAAGTTCATTTAAATGTATATGGCAAATATCTCATTACAGAGGTCTACTAAGTTTTTCTTTCAGTTTCAGTATTACACCTTTGTATTTTCCTGTCTTTGTAATGCATCCATCAAAACCAATGCAAACAATTTCCTAATCAAAGAAACAATTTATTGTTCCTGACTTGTCTAAGAAATGTAAATGTGTGCTCTCACTGGTTGGAGGCATGGGGAGCGCGGGTGGCACCCAAAATGCGTCCACTTCCTCGTGGTGAGTCCTGTCTACTTTCAATGAGCAAGCAAAGAGTTGAGTAGTTCAAAAAACAACAAAATGATTAAGAAAATGTTTTGAAGGCACTTTAAGTAAATATTGAGAAGAATTATCAAATTATAAAATTTCTGCTTAATATTGAAAATATCGGAAATTTCGGAAATTTTCATGAACTTTGGGCTTAATGCGCAGACTGAAATCATAATCTTAAATAGTTTTAAAAAATTCCTTGTATATTTCAAACCTTTTTCTTCCATTTAATAGCCACCCGTCACTAGTTTTATCATTTGCAATATTTTTTAAAAAAATTTGAAAAATTTAAAAAAATACAAAAATTTCAAAACTTTAGGCCAAATGCGCAGACTAAAGATGACGTCGCAAAAGTGAAATATTTTATAGAATCGTTACTTATCCTCATTCACAGTAAATGAAAGGTACCTGTTTACAAAAATCAAAAATTCATTTTTTTCGCTCCACCCTAGTGCTCAATGTAAGCACTATCTACATAAAGTTAGGTAAAATTGTGTAACTAAGTAAAAAAAAAAAAAAAACTTGATGAGGTCCAAACAAAAAAATAATTATGTCTGATTTTTAAACATATATATATATTTCTTTCTTACATATATTTTTTTCACAAATACAAGACTTTAAAAACACCTTGTGACACCGTAGTGACGTAAAACTTGTTCATGTGTTGGCCCATATTGGGATCTTTTAGGTTTGTTTTGAATGTCCGCTCTTTTTGTGATTTTCTGGAAAAAGAACCCGTGTTTATATTTTTTCTTTCCAAGTAAATTTTGGAGCATGAACCACCAATCATTTCTAACACTTTCTTTCCTCTTTTGGAAATAATGTTGAAACACTTAGTCGTCACCTCCTAAACCGCTTTGTTTCCAGCTCGCTTAAACCCAGTTCACGCCTTTGCTTATGCTTTAATACACAGCCTCGTACTTTGATGGCGATTTAAAGCGGTTACTATGACAACGGTGATTAAATAAAGGACTTTTTTTTTTCGCGTCCACATGTCTTGAAGCTGTTTATTTAGTTACGGCTTGCTTTCATGGGCGTCTTAAGAAAGATTGGATTTAGTATTTTATTCTTAAGCTCATAGTCATGTTTCCTACAGAATTCAGTGCAGCTGTTCATGTTTCCACGTTGTATTAAGTAAAAGAAATCTATATTTTGGTAGCGTTTTTAATCGATCCAAAGATGAAAATGGCGAACTTGCTTTTGTTAAATATTCAAAACTTGCTTTGGTAATTTTTGTCATGACTTTTTGGTTAAGGAGAAAATATTTATTTATTCTGTGTTATCATATTTTTCTTTTAAAATACTTGTTTTCCGATTTGGTCTATTTTTATAATTCTTGTTCAATGGGGGAGTTTCCGAAATTTCAAAAGTATTTTTTTCTGAAAGAACATACTTCAAAACATAGGAATTGACCATTTTTTTTTTTTTTTGACACAGTTATATATTTTTTTATGAATTATTTTAACCGGTGCGCAGATGCTATTCCGAAAAAAAAAAAAAAAAAAAAACTGCGCATGATGTCAGTGGTGCACGTAAGCGCAAAATCTAATTGGTTGTAGTGAAATGACGAAGGTCGTGACGTTACCGATTCTTGCGATTGGACAACTCAAGTCAAGCAAAATGGTGTTATTATTGGAAAGAGAGCTGTTAGGTGCACCACTAACGTCACAAAAACCACACCCCGTTTTCAAGGGTTTAAAAAAAATAATAAAAAATAAACTATTGGAAAATTAAAGTATTTTCCGGGCCCATGTTATTTTTTTATATCATTCTATCAATTTCAGTAACAAAAAGTAGTACTTTTGACTGAAGGAAACTCCCTCATTATTCCTAGTTCAATAATAATACCAACTTTTCCGTCACCTGCATTTGATTTTGGTAGGGCCAATTATCATGTAAAATAGAAATGTGTCCTCGTATTTTTTAAATAATAAAATAATCAATCAAAACTTAGTCTTTTTCACTTAATTGTAATAGAACAAAATAACACTTTCAGAACACACGAGGAAACACATGTTCGTGTCATTGTTGACCGCATCAACGTTTTCCTTTAAAAACTGGTTCTATGATAAGTCATTTTACACGTTTCAGTGATAGATTCTGTGTCATCTTATTGTTCAAATTATCCTTATTTTTAGGTAGTTAAAGGTAAAGGTTTTGTCGATTCAATTTTTATGAAGTGTTCGTGTTATGCTTAATCTTATAGAATGCTCTCAATTTCGATCGCAATTGCAATATTTGTAACAGGTTTACTTTTACGATTGGAGTTTTTTATATCATAGTGATTTTTGGTTAATGATTTGGATTTGTGTTTGGGAGTTTTGTGAAGTATTCGATCTTATCGTCACAACTTCTGCAAAACCTGAATATTTTTGTTTTCGCGATTTTTGTAGATTTTTTTCTGCGCTTACGATTTTCTAAAGTATGCAGTTGAGATTTTTGTTAAGTGCTGCTAGTAGTTATCTCGTAAAAGCTCTTTTTTATCATTAGAATTTTTCCTTGGGGGTAAACGCGATGTTTGTGAATTTCGTATATATTTTATAAGCGTGGATTGCTTGAAAATTCGTCTCCAAATCGCTCAGTGGTGGTTTTTGAGATTTTTTGTTAATGCTTAACGGAAAATATATCAGGTGAAAGAATGCCCGCCCCCCCCCTCTCTAGTTTTTAAGATTCGTACGGGTAGGATAAATCTCTTCGCTGGCCGGCTATGGCATGCTGCAGGGGCGGATTTGCAAGTTACGGGGCAAGTTGCAATTAATTTTTGGGCACGTTTTTTCCAATCTTGGAACGATGTGAAAAAATTATGTTCATTTTTTTAAAACTTCTATTGTCAAGTGAACATCTGGCAATTGCGACGTTAGCAATATGGTAAATCCATCACTGCCAGAGGGCTGTAGGCTGGAAATCTCTGTTCAAGACCATTGATTTTTGCCCCTTTGCAGTACGGTGGGCCGAAAAAGACTTTTTTTTTTTAATTTCGATGATGAGTATCGCGGAAAAGATGCAATTGAAAGAGCAAAGTGCACATAAAAAATTTGAAATTTTTTGGTCACTTTCTTTATTTGCCGCAATTGCTTTGAAGTTTGGAAAAAATGCAGTTTTTTGAGATTTTTAGGAAATTATTTTTAAAATTTTTTTAGCACCGAACGTCTAAAAATTAATAATATGTAACAAACAATGTAGTTATTTCAGTTAAGTGCGGCGAAAGCCGAATTGTAACGTATTTGACAAAATATAATTTTCAACGTGGAAAAAAACCCAGGAAATTGCCCAATCTTCTAAGCATTTGCAGAAAATGAAGGAATTATACCACAGACCACAATTTAAAAAAAAAATTCTATGTCCCCAATGGCACCTTTTTCGCCAAAATCTCAAAAAACTGCATTTTCCCCAAACTTCAACGTGTTTGCGGCAAATCAAGAAATTGACCGAAAATTTTCAAATTTTTCCTGTGCTTTTGCTCCTCCAATAGCACTTTTTCCGCATTACCCATCATCGAAAAAAAAAGGCATTTTCGGCCCACCTAGTACTTTATTCGTGGTTTAAAATGGCAGCTCCCGCTCACAACCCTTTCTGCCCTGCATTCTCAACGTAACTCCTCCGAACCTACTTCAAAAACCCTTCTTTCATGTATACATATTTACATCCACAGAAGCATTAGAAAATAATGTGAAAACTGGAGAAAGATGAAATTTCAATGGCTTTCTCCAAGCTAATCTTGATGCTAGTTTTTCATAGTTCGGAGACATTTATAGCAGTGTTTACTAGTGCTTCTTGAAAGTTTTTCCAAACTAATTCGGGGTTTAAATGCAAAGTATATTTTTTCCCTCCAGTGATGGAAACTTTCTGTACTGAAGCTCGCGTAGAAAAGAACTGGGTTTATGTTCGTACTTTACCCGAAACTGTGAAAGTTTTCCGCCATATGCTAAATTATTCCTGATTGTGTTATGGATATATGAAAAGTTTTGGCCCTTCATTTATGCATGGGGAAAGATAGTTGCCGAATTTGTTTCCGGGGAATGCGAGTTGGCAAAAAGCCAAATATGATTTATTCTCGTTTTCAAGCTCAGGTACTCTGATGATAAAAATTCCGTGAAACATTAGGCTACTTTTCTCCTTGGATAAGTCGTTCTGATAAATATCAATGGAGTTAGGCGTTGTTTGTGCAAAAATAGCATTAATTTTTGAATCAGTTGCGCATTTTCAGGATGGTAAGCCCCCCCCCCACCTAAATTTCCTTTATTAGCCTATTAGTATTATTACCACATATTTCCTTTCATAGTTATCTACTTCTCTCATATTTCTATTAAATGATTGTAAAAAAATATTAAAAACAAATTAATTTATTCTGGTATGTTCAAGTATTTCTTTAAAATATAGTTCGTGCAATCCTTGTGTTTATTTCGAAAAACATAATCTTTTGAAATTTACTGATGGAAAAAGCAAAATTTAAAAGTGTACTCTAAAATGTCTCTCTCTATATATGGGATTCATTTTTTAAAATTGTCTTTGAAACATGTGGTCTCTGATAGATACCCGGACCAAACGCTAGTAATAATCTAGCAATTGAATAAAAATCAAGTAAGTAAGAAAAATTCGAAATATACCGTTTGGAAAATAATTAAATAAATACGAATTAACAAATATTACTGTCACAAAATAATTCTAGTTTTTGTGAAATAAATGAAGCTTTATGAAAAAAAATATGAGATGAAATCCTAGATCTTTTGGAAAACCCCTTTTGCATTGAAATAAAACAATATCCAAAAGCCTCCTCCTACCAAATGATTTCACACTGTGCTTCTGAATAAGGAGTAGCCAGAATTCTAACAAAAGCAACCATCCATGTGTGAGTGAAACAAAAATTAATCACTAAAATGAAACTCATGAAAACGATTCTCGAGATTTAAGGCGTGCAATATCAGAAATAAACGCCGGCGCAAAATCTCGGAATTTAGCATTCAACAAAGCGCAGTTTAATAAACGAAGGATAATTCGACTCGCACATCACTCAAACGTGGCAGGGGCTCCGTTGAATTATTCACGAGTCATCTTCCGAAAGTGCCGTAATTTCGATAATTAGATCCTTAATTTGTCTGCAACTATGCTAAATTTATCTCTCGCTGTAGGCTCAAAAATCTAGGCCTACGCCTCTGGTATGCTCGAGTTACTGACGTTGCGAGAGAGATTTATAGTGGAACTTCTTCGATTGAAGATTTAGAACGGGAAAATTTTCTGATCGCCTTTGGCAAGTGGAAATTAATTTATCAGTCGCCATTTTTTAAGTTCTTTTTGTAAACCGAAAAATTAAAAGCTGAGCTAGGATTAAAAAAAAAAAGTAGCTTTTAAATTTTTTTTTAAACATAAAAATAAGCAGTTTAATTTTTCACGAGTCATCTTCCGAAAGTGCCGTAATTTCGATAATTAGATCCTTAATTTGTCTGCAACTACCCTAAATTTATCTCTCGCTGTAGGCTCAAAAATCTAGGCCTACGCCTCTGCTATGCTCGAGTTACTGACGTTGTGGGAGAGATTTATAGTGGAACTTCTTCGATTGAAGATCTAGAACGGGAAATTTTTCTGACCGCCGGTGGCAAATAGAAAGTAATTTATCAGTCGCCATTTTTTGGATTTTTTTTGCAAACCAAAAAATTAGAAGCTAAGCTAAGACATAAAAAGTAGCTTTCAAATTTCTTTTTAAATATAAAAATAGCAGTTTAAATATTCGATTAAAGATCCAAATCGGAAATATTCCTTGTCGCCCGTGATCAGTAGAAGAAAATTTATTATTAGCTTGTCTTTTTTTCTTGTAGCATTTTTTTTTTTGGAAACCAAAAAATATAACACTAAACAAAGATTTCAGAAAGAAAAAAAAAAGCCTCTACAAGTTTTACTATGATATTATTAAGGCTACCTTTCCAATGGGTGAAGAATATCTCTCAAAATACTCGTGTAGTTGGTAGCTTATTGTAATTTGACGGTTCCATGCTGTCCTTGACAGTCCTTGCATTTCCAAGTCCTTGGTTCCAAGTACTGTGCTCTTCAAAACTATTTTTCCCTATTGTTTTTCTTCAAGCGGTAAAAAGCTCAAAGATGTAATATCTATTTGTAAATCAATAACTCGTTTTATTGGTGTAAATTGAAAAAATAAATAAAATGTGTCGTGAAAACACATGATTGAAATGAAACTTTTGTATAATCGAAAAACCTTTTAATTATTCTTCAACCTGTTGTGTGCAGCATAGATAGATTTATTTAAATAAAATTGTTTTTATAAATGTCACTGTGCACCATCTTCTTCGTAATTATCGGAAAATAAATTATCGGATCAAAATTTCATAACCCTCTCATAAAAAAACTATCTTCTAATGCTTGTAAAAAACGTTTTTAACCTGATGATTTGCCTTTAATCAAAGAAATTTTTGGAAACCTGCATTATTTTAAGTGTTTAAAATGAACAAAAAGCCAAAAATATAGGCTTTTTTAAGTTCAATCTTCAAATTAGTTTGTTAAATTTATTTACGAAACTAACTCTGCATTAATACTATTAACATTCATTGTTTTTGGCAATACTTAAAATGCGGAAGTATTTTGACTTTATAATTACTATCATTTTTCATTATTTTTGACAACAATAAAAAACAACTACGCAACTTCCGTCATACGGATCAGAATTTCAAAAGCCCTTGCATAAAAAGTTTCACTTCAAAAACTTCGAGCCGAAACAATTATGTATTTACAATATTCACTTAATGCTTGTTTACTTAATAGTTAATTTTGTGAAAAAGCTTCAAAATTCTTTCAGATAAAGTACGACTAAAAATAAAAGGTTGAAGCACAAATTAAGAGAAAAAAACAACAAAATTTTCTTTCGCTATTCGTGCTTTCAAAACCATTGTTTTTGCTTGCAATAGTAAATTTTGTCTCTAATTTTGGAACATTTCTTTTTTTTTTTGGTTTTCAGTTGAAAAATCTCTCTTGGCATTTACGAAACTTTTATTCAATAATCATCGAATCTAAGAAAGCTCTCCGTATTTTCTTTGTGAAAAACAAGACAGTTTTATACGCTCAAACTAACTTTAACTAGTAGTTTGTTCTGATCTAGCTCAGCAGCTCGTAGATGCGTAAAATGCATTGATGTATAAAACCAAAGAAAAAATCCAGATGTTTTAGGGACTGGAGAAAGGGAATTAAACGAGGGAATTTAAAAACAGAGTAAATAAATGAATAAAATGAGGAGACTTATTTAAGAAATTTAAGGCTGTTGACTGAAAAGATATTCATAAGAGAATAGAACGAAATAAGAGAGCAAAAACGGTTGCAAGGAAAAAATGTTCATTAAAAGAGCTTCTTTTCACTAATAGGAAAAAAAAAAGTAAAAGTAAATAAATAAAAGGGAAAATGATAGAAAAAAGTACAGACGATAGCTACGCCCCAAATGAAAATTGATTGCCAGTTCTGGAAAGAACACAAATGGCAGACGAACAATAGCGAAAGAAAAATCTTTAATTGAAAACAGCGGTACTTTTTATTTAAAATAATGTCCCACGGAAATGTGGAGTAATTCCATTTTTTTTTCCTTCTAACATTTCTTATTCTAATTCTTTTTTTTGTAACCCAAATCCCAAACGAAAAGAATAGAATTATTAATCATTCTATCAATAAAAAAAAACTGTCATTGGTTTTGAAGAAAAAGAATAGAATTTCAAAGAATATATACATTTTTCCATTTTAGAACTTTTTCCGATAAAGGAGAATTTTGCGTTTGATGAATTGGAAACCTATCTGTCAAATATATGAAACTAAAAATTTTTGATATTTGAATTTTATATGAGGACAGGTTGGGAAAAATTTTCTCAAATTTCGTTGAAAATTTCGAACCCTTTATGTGGATTTTAAAAATTTGTTGTTAAAATACTGTAGCCTACTAAAATTTGCAATAGCAAGGGAAAAGAAGATAGGATCGAAAAGATACTGCAGTAAATTTCATAGAAAAACTCTACATTTCTCTTAAGATTTTATGTATTAATTGAGATCTACAGATGTTAAGTGCAGTACTTATTTTATTTAATATTAGGCATGTTTTTGTTTTAAGTGCTTAATACAATGTGTCAATCGCACGACAATTTTACAATTAATCAAATGCACTCGGGGCAAAGTGGAATAGTACATATTGTTTACTTATTCACTCCTTTATTACATCACTTGCATATTCCTTTACTTTTTTCTTCATTTATAAATTCACTTATTTACTCATTCGTTCACTTATTTTCTTAATCTTACACTATTTTATTCACTTATTTATTCTCCCCTATATTGATTGATTTCTTATTTATTCGCTTATTGTTTTATTATTTAATTATTCTTTCGTTTCTTTATGCATTTAATCGATAAACAAGTTTTTAATAAATTAAGTAGAAAATATTTCACTGGAAAGTTATTTTATTTTTTACTTTGCCACTTGTACTTTTCAGTGAAAACTGTTCTTAATATTTTTCTTTTTGAAGGTACAAAGTTATAGAAAAAAAAAAAAAGGAAAAATTATATTTAAATGGAAGTTTTTTCCAAACTCATTATTCTTTCTTTACATACTGTAATTTTAAGAACAAATTTCTTATTTATTTTGAAAAAGTTGCTGTTTTGACTATTTCACTTGCCCCAGATTCATTGCCCACATCATGTATAATGAAGGTTAAATTATCCTTTTCTTTCTTCTTTTTTTCTAAGATAATATGAACCCGGTTTTATACTTCGGGAGTATAATGCGACATGATGGTCGAAAATGAATGAATTAACTATTATTCCTTAAAATGGTAATTTGAATCAACCCTTGTTGGAAACTGATCATTACTGAAATGAGGATGGTTATGATGATGGTGAAAAGTTAAGAAGAGTGAAGTTTAATTTTAGATGATGATAGCTAAAATGTCATTGAAATGAACCGTGTCAAATTAAGGGCGCTATTAGTGTTACAGGCTTCTACATTGTATCTTGGTATAGGAGATGACTGAGTTTTTACTATGGTATTAATATCTTTGAAGTCACGACTCAAAGTTTGTAATTTTTCTTTAAATCTTTCATTCAATTTGATTGTTTCTTATTCACAGAAGCGTCATTCTACACAGAAAAACCATTTTGCTTAGCTCTTTTATTTGAAACGCATGTTTACTTGAAGTTATTACAAAATATTTCCTAATTGCTGTGAATTAACTGCTTATTACCTGAGTGTTTGGGTAGTTGTTCGTCTGCTAGAGGAATTTGAATCTCTCTCTATCTTTCAAAAAAGAAAAAAGAAAAATTACAAGTGATATGTAAATTTAGGACAGAAGTAATGATTATATTAATTATATATTTTTTTAATTATGAGGACTCATTTTTATCTTAAAGTGTTGCTTTTATATATTTTTAATGGACATTCTTTTTTATGAACCCGTGTGTCATTTTTTTTTTTTAGGTATTCGCGAGCTCTATTTCTAACATTTCATATGAGAATATAAATGTACTAAAATATTTTCAAATTATCTAACAACAAAAACTTTCGATTCACCGTACTATCAGCCTTTTTCTTATTCTCGTCTGGATTGTCGATTGTATATCGTATATTGTTGACTGGTTAAATATATTCTTTGCGGTTTAGGTGTCTAGAAATTCCCTACCCTATACAAAGACTTACAAAAATTGTGAAATCTTTGAAATCGGAGAAAAGTTTTAGGCACCAAACAAGTTATTTTTCATTGTTTGTATTAAACTTCGTGTGACATGGTGCCTTGCAGAGGTGCTCATCCCCCCCCCCCCCCCAAGCTCAATGGCGCAAATTCCCCCCTCAAAAATTTTCACTACCCTCTTACGCTTTTTATTTTTATTTTTACCCCTCTTTTGTATTTTATTTATTTTTTTAAATATTATTTTTTTAAATTATAACTATTAATTTTTTAAAAGTGCAAATTGTGCGCAGAATATAATCGCTTTTTTTCTCTTCCAGACATTCCAAGCACACACACACAAAAAAAATTAAACAATACATTAAAAAAATAATAATATAGAAATAATTTAAATTAAAAAAATTAATAAGTAATTTAAATCAAATAAATAAATTAATAAAACATTTAAATAAATTAGTTTAAAAAAATCCCCCCCCCCCATTTTGTTGGCGCAACTTACGCGCCACAATCCCTCCCTCCCTCCCCCGTGTGCACCCTTGGTGCCTTGTCTGAAAATAACTATTCTCCAAAGGACCAAAGGTAACAGTTTTAGTCACCCGGGAGACGGTACTGCCTACACATATAATTAATTATTTAAATACACCAAAACTACAAATATATTAATTATTAAAGAAACTGAATAGTCGTTACAATACAGTCCTCAATTCATGTAAGAAAACAATAAATAATTTGAACGAAGCAATTGTTTTGCGTGTGACGATTTTTTTATGTCCGGAGATAAAGATAGCACATCTGCCAGATCACTGAACCCATTAAAGAAACCGCAAAAACAAAGCTTGTTAATCAAATAATTGTATAACTCCCTGCTTTCTGACTGAGGTATACCATGTTTTTTGGATGAGTATAATAAGAGTTGACGCTAATAAACCGAAGGGGAGGTTGAAATCACATGAGTGATGGAATTGTCCAATCGCTTTTCATTTTGTTATTGTGTGTGCTTTGCTCTAGCTTTTTTTTTTCATGAACGGTTTTTCAAGGTAACAGAAAATTATTTGAAAATGTCTTGCAATCGTACAGAACTGGAGTTACCAACATTGCTAACTTTTGCTTGTCTACATGAAATAATTATTAAAAAAAAAAAGCTTATAACCCTTAATTTGTAATTTTATTTATTTATTCTCTTTTTTATTTTCAATTTTTTTCTTTATCCTTTTTTACAGAGGAATCTTTTTTAAGCAATTACTGCTCATCTTTGAATTGCAATTTAAATTTTTGTCAAGTTTTTCTACATAAATTAACATACTTAATTTCCACACGATATCGAATGCCCTATTGGCGAGTAAAATACATTAAAATGGCTGAAATCTTAAGTAGGTAGACGTAGACATAGACATAATTTTTTTTTTGCATTAATTCGCTCATTTCGTAAAAAAGTTTTGTGTATCACAGTCCATATATTGGGATGTAATGTAACATAATAATAAATTACGTATGAAAATAACTACCGAAAACGTTTTCCGCTCCTCAAAGTGAACCCTGATCACGAGAAATTAATATGTAACCAGAATTTAAATTTCAAGTATCTGATTTGTTATTTGCAGGAGCGGAACAAAGGAATGTCAGAAATGAATGAAATTTAATACACTGCTTTGTACCAAGATGTGAGCTTTTAAACACAAGTTATCAATTTGATCACATCTCCGAAAGCAATATTTTGAAAGCCATGCATCTATCATCAAAATCTTTGTTTCCAGATTCAGCTTACGGCTTGCAGACGATAGATATTAAACTGTGCGCTCTTCCCTCGCGTAAACAAAGCTATCACGCAGCTTCAATTACCCAAAGCGTTCACCACTAATGAGTCCGCTCTCTGGCGTTACGACACAAATCTGACGATAACGTTTTCCATCGCTTTGTTCGCGTACGAGTTTTCACCCGACGCTATCTGTCGCCTATTATCTGCTGTGGGACATTGCCTGTTGGCGCAGATTTTTCAAATAATAAACCGCTCTTTTCACTTATGATTGGCGTGGGTTTCAAAGGAGTGTTGGCGTTCGGTAAGGTTAAAAATATTCCCGTTTTATGTGGCACAAACGCCTTTATTGCTGGAATCTATTTCGAATGTACAGGCGAAGTTGGTTTTGGTTCCGTTAATAGTGCTGGATTGAAATAGTTTTAATTTCGGCTGTGCATTTTCTAATTTAGGTTTCATCTAAAGTTTTTTTTTCCTGGTTGCTACATTATTTTGGATTTCGTTTAGAATTAGATTATAGTTTCAGGATTTCCTGGTTCATACTCAATTGAAAGCATTGTAATATGAAACCATTTGATAGCAATAAAATTTGAGCTTAAACTTAACATATTTTCATTAAACATTTGTATTATTTGGGGAAAATGATCAAAGAAACAATGCACATCTAAAATTATTCACATTTTCATGACTTCGGCATTTGGGAAAAGTTCATGGATGGAATAAACGAGTTGGTGGTGTATTGAAGTGTATCCTTGTTTGTTTTTGCTTGTTGAAGAATAAATTGCATCGAATCCTCCACAGAAAAGATTGGGAAAAATCCACAAAAAATATTGAAAAAAGTTGCAAAAAAAAAAAAAAAAAAAAAAGAAATATTGGCATTTCATGCAATTTTTCATGTTTTTTATTACATATTTGATGAATTATTTAAATATAAATGAAAAAGTACTTTTTACATTACTTATAAGCAATTATATTAAAATATTTAGTAAATTAAAATGTACTAAAGAGTAAATATAATGAGTATGAACTATTAAATAACATCTTTTTTTACAGACATATTTTTCCTTCAATACTCTTAGTTCCTGTTATAAAAAAAATTAAGAGAGAGAAACGAAATTCTTAAAGAACATTGTTAGCACGTTATTTAATCTTTAACCGTAAACGTTCCGCAGCTTATTTGCAGCATGCTATTCTACGTGAGCACGGAATGTTACAACTAATAATCAATTACTTTTAATTTTCTGTAATTGTTTAGACAAAAGTAGAGTTTGTATAATAATAAACGGTTGAAGAGTTATTTTGTAGCGAAAATGTATTTCCAATAGTGAAAACAATCCCCAACCTTTTACCGCAGCTATTTATTGTATCTTTACAGAAAATTATTCATTTCACAATTAAACTGTAGTTTTATTTTCCTCGACTAATATCTCCATCTTGCCTATAAAACACTATCTTTTACTTTCTATTAACCCTCTTAAGTATGAACGCAAGGAATTTCTCATAAACGTTTCGAAAACATTTAACCTTTCTCGCACAGAACGCGATGCCGCGCTTTCGTAAATTAATGATGATCGTTTCCCGCGCTCCGAAGACTTTCAGATCGTCTGCTAATGATTCCCTCTCTTAACCCCCCCCCCTCCAACAAAATTGCACACCACCTCAACCAAAGAAAACTTTGCTTCGTAATTTCGCGTCACAATATTGTCCAATTGTACTCTTTTCTCGGTAACAAATGCGGTCGAATAAGTAGAGTTGAAGTAATCGAGTCCTGCTGCTGAAATTGAATTTTATTTCTTTTGATGCAGGTCACGAATAAGAGTCCATTTAAAGTGCACTTTAACTATTTTTAAGGAAAAAACTTTTCATGAGGGAAGCAAAAAATTCCTTTTTATCTGGATAATATATTTCGTTTTCTAAAATTCAAGTTAAACAACTAGAAATTGTGTTTGGTTGAGTAGTATTATAAAATGCAAAGTAAGATTCGGGTTTGAGATTTTATTTTGGTCTTGTTGAATGGCAAAGATTTTCCTTAATTTAGCTAAACTGCTGTTGTTTTGAACTAAAGTACTTACAGGGAAAATAATATTGGATAGAAAGATTATTCTAATGGCGTTTTATTTACCATGCTGTCTTTAATTAAAGCTGAACGTTAGGTTGTATTCTTATCAAATGATGGCAATTTTAATTATTCCCGCAACATTTCTTCATTATTCAGGTCTGAAGATAGTTTTGAATCGAAATGTATATTTGCCGTAAGGGTAAATTAAAATTTTGTTATTCAATAGGATGATGGACATTCTTAGTTTCTCGCGGGTATTTATTTGTGGCAGTTGTTCTATCGTCAGTTTAGCCCTTTATATATACTATTGTTTTATGAACACGTAATGTTTCAAAGAAATATTAAAAACAGAACTTTTGATCAAACATTGCAGTAAGGGTGAAGTAAGAAAAATAGAGAAGGAGATAGAAAAGGAATAATGCTTCTAAAGTAAATGCAGACCAGTTTTTTTAATTATTATTATTTTTTTTTTAATTGAGTATTAAAAAACTAATCATTCATAGGTTGTGCTCTCCAACTTAAAATATCTCAAGTACAGTAAACTCTCGATTATCTGCGAGGGTCTCGGGAAAAAAGAAAATTCTTAGTTAATGTTATTCTCGCAGTCGTAGAAACTTTGTTACCTTTATAGATTTTATATGCATCAGAACTTCAAATGCAAGTATTTTTTTATTCTGTACCTATCATCACTGTTTGTACATGTCACGCTTTAAGTGTAATGCAATTACTTTCAAGCTAAATACATTTTTATCTTCTTTTACCCCTTATTTTATGCCTTTTTTCGGATTATCGGCGATACCCGTGCCACCCAATTCCGCGAATAATCGGGAGTGTACTGTAGTTTGAAACTTCAAACTTTTATAACCGAAAAAACTCTGGCATAGTGAATGTTTTGCTTAGCTTATTGAGGCTCACTATAGCGGTGTTTGACTAAGCGTCATAATTCTTTAAAAATTGCACAGTAGAATTATAGAATTGGTAGACATGAGAGAATTTCAGTCCTTAAAACTTTGAGCGTACATTGTGCTCATTTCAGAATGAAATTTTTCAAAACATAAAATTTGTCTCTCACAAACAATATATGGAAATGAAATTTTGAAATTCGATTCCTTCGTTACCGGTATTTCACCTCACCAAATAATTCGCTTATACAAACGCTGAGTGGGACACCGCAAGTTCTTTTCATTACCTTACTTATCTTATTCGAAATCGGAATGGGAGAGAGACTTTTCCATAGAACTCCCCTCGTCCCGTCTTCCAACAACAGCTGGTAACCTTTGCCAACAATGCCCCCTTCCACCTGACACCCCCTTTTTCGTTCGTTTGTCTGTCCGTCACAATGAGAGGAATTTTTCCCGACGCGCGTGCAAGTTGCCAAGCAGGCCAAGGGAGACGGCACAGGAGAAGCGAGCGGCATCTGGCGGCGAGGGGGGAAACGCAGTTTATGAAAGGGATGAAGGGAGTGTAAGTATGGCTATTTATCCTTTGTGAATGGCAACAGGACTGGGAAGTGACACTCTATAGTCACAGCGCGATTCCTTTTCTTTCTTTCTTGCATCATCTTCATTGATGAAGTTAATTCCAAATTTCAGTTGTTTCCATCTGGGAGAAGGTAATGCAAGAAAAAACTCGGTGAGAGATGAATTATAATTTTGCTTGATCCAATTTAGTTCACGTTGATGAAGAGTAAATTCGAACAAAGTTCAAAATCGATTCGGTGTTTAAAATTTGAAATGCTTTACTGAATTAAATCGCAAATACTGCAATTATGTTATAAATTTTGAGTTTCACTCCTATTCTCATTTCAACCTTTTATGTTAAATTGTTGTTACATTACACCTGGTGACAGAAATGACCATTTTTCTGTTTCTTAAATGAGCAATCAGTTAAATTTAGTCATTTTCCACTAAAAAAATCCAACATTTAACAAGTTCAAAAAAAAAAAAAAGTTATTTTCTGCTAAAAATAAGTATGCAGGGGAAAAACGATAGAACGCCGTAGAATGTAGAAATCGCAACAGAGACGAAGTTCCTGGAGTTTTGAGAATTTGGCAACATCTTCTTTATTACTGTAAGAATAAATGCTAATTAAAAAACATTATATTTTCTCCGACTTGAGCTTACAACAGATACACTGATTTCTGTGCGCAAATTTCTGTGGAAATTTTTTGCATATCTTTCTTATTGCTTATCTAAAATGAATTTTTACAAGTCTGAATACAAACACTGAAAATATGCTCAGAAAAAGTTTACGAAGTGAAATTTTATGGCATACATAATTAAAATTTAGCTCCGCTGTATGTGCGGTCTTATTTTCAGGTTTTCGCTTATGTAATAGCAGTAAATGAGTAAAATGATGCGAATCTTTCCCTATTTGTGAATTGTTCCCATAGAATTTAGTTTAATACATGTCCCGTTTTTTTATTTTAGAAGAGAAAAGAAAGAGCAACTAAGTATTTGTAGTACTTGGCCCGCGAGTTTCTGATGCAAATATTGCCTTAAATCTTATTTTTCTTCATACCAAGTCGATTGTCCCAAACGTTCGGACATTTCAAACCCTAAGATACTGGGATATTTTCCATATTTGTTATCTCTAGAAAAGTTAAATATTTACCATTAAATATGTTAAATATGTCGATACTTTTAACTACCACAGAAGAATTTAATTAATTGTTCAAACTGCACACAGCACTTATTTTTATTTTACTTACTTTCATTTTATTTGCCTATTTATTTATTTTTTTTGCTCAGGGTTTTGTATTTATAATGTGTTTAAAATTCTTTCACAAGCAACGATTGCAAGCGTTTAAGAAATCGAAATAAATTTTTCCTCGCGGCGATCTTTCTCTTATCTTCTTTTTCGTTCTTTGCTCCCCCCCCCCTCACTCCCCACATCCCTCTCTTTAAATTTCAATCTCCATGATTCTGCTCGGAGCCGAGGTATTTCTAGCTTCCTCTCAGTTTTGCGATCGATTTTTAGAATGTTCCCGGGTTCTACGATTAAAGATAAAGTTTTAGCAATTTTCAATTCTCTCTGAAAAGCTACCTAAACTGATTTCGGAAAAATAGAAAATAAATTTAAAATTGTAACAATATGTATAAAATAAGGGTGTTTTGAATGTTCTATAATGGTAAAAAATTTTCAATGTGCCCTTTAAACTGGGTTTGAAAAATATATTTTTAGAAAGGTATAGTTTAGTTCTGAAGTAATTGATATAGGAAATAAAATAGTATAATCGCGAGACAAATTAAATGCTTTAATTGCACTTTCAGACGACCCTCTTTTCCCCTCCCCACAATGTTCGTAAGCAAATGCAAATTCAGTGAACCGTGATTTTGCGTTTTAGTCGGTATAGTGATAAAAACGTACCAAGCGGGGAAATTGTAAAATCGGGGTTGGGTTGTTAATATACCACTACTAATAAACTACCTAGAATTACTAATACTACAGTGCTTTTCTGTGATAAAATTGTTTTATTAATAAAAATATAATGTGCATGAAAACATGTTTTTTTTTTTTTTTTTTTCATTTCAAATCCTTATTCTTATTTTTTGTTCTTTTAGGTAAGTGACATGTTTTATGATTTGAAAATTGTGTTTTAAACAATCAATGTGTGCTGTTAAGGTAAGTTTTTATTTTTCTTGCGGTTAGTGTTTGATTCAAAATTTTGTTGTTTCATCCCTGAAAGAGTTTATGTTACACCAGTAAATGTACGAGAAACTTTTTATTACTGCAAAATGGACTAAAAAAAAAAAAAAATCAGTGTGCTTAGAAGCTCCGACAGAATCACTACGCAGAGGAGTGCACCCGAACTTAAAAAAAAAAAAAGTTTTCGGTAGTTTTTGTACACGAAAATTAGCAAAAAAATTATACTGAAAAAAATCACTATTTTTGCAAGAAAAATGATTTAAAAAAAAAGTATCCTCAATATTTTTTATTTATTTATTATTTTTACAAAAAGCCGATTGCACACATTCAACTATAGTTTTGTAGTGCATATGAAGCAATGTAAACATTTACTTACGATGAAACAAATATATGAAAGATAAATTTATCGTGGCATTTTTTATATTGAAGTGTGATACAAATACTATGAGGGTGTTGATTCTCCTTGAATGCCGATTTTGGTGTTCTGTTTCGCAGAAGCTGTCTTTTCATTCATGCATATTTATCGCAGTTTCGTTTTTTAATACAATATACAGCTTAATGTAGTTAAAACGAACTCCAAGGGACCTTTAAAATTAGTTCTTCTTATCCGATGAACAGTAGTACACTACAAACCATAGGGGCGGGGATCAGAAATATAGTTCGTCTTAGCATCAGCAATTCGTTTTCGACGCGTTCGAATTAACGAAGTTCAACTTTCATTTTATAGCATGTAAATAATTAGATGATTTTTTTTTTTCAGTTCAGAAATAATTTTCCCTTAATAGTCTTCTACACCTGTTTCTTTCCTGTCTTACATTAAGGTTTTTTTGAATGAATATTTTGCTTTATTTTGGGTGTAATTTTTGTTATTTATTTACTTATTTTTTTAAATATCAAAAACAGAAACAGTTGTACGACTTGAATTTTTCTCCAAATTTTTATGGCATTGAAAATGTAATAATTGCCATTACTTTGCCTATTCGTTATAGGAAAATGCTGATTAATTCCAATAACACTAAATCCGCTATTTCGAAGGCCTCTGATATTTGATAATTTGAAGATTTGAAAGCCCTCAATATCCAGCTGATATCATAACTAGAGAGAAACCTGTTATCTATAAATCTCTAGGAAGGACTCATTATCCAATAATTTTCAAGGGAATACTACTTCCACTACTCTGACTCTCACGATTACCCATGAACTCCTTCGAAAGATGGTCGAAGATTACATTGATTACGCTGATAATGATATCCTGCACCCCCCTCTCCCCCACCCACTTGCAGCATCCCATCATTTTCTCGCAACCCCTCTTCCAACAAGTACTAAAAGTCCTGAATAATAAGCTTTATGATTACAGGATTCTATTATGCTGGACAAAAGGCTACTCCTGGTTATTAACAATGGAGCAGCCCTGCGGACATTTCGATCTTGTTTTGAGCGAAACTGACAGGTAGAGGGGGTCTTTCCGAACGTGTTCTTCTCCCTCTTCTCTACACTACTCGGTCCCCCTTTTCAGAATCAGAAAAGGGGGTTCGAATTGAGGAAGCAGCTGCCGTAAGGTCAAGCTGTGTTGTTTGCCAGCACCGAATTGTGCACCAGATGGCGCTCTTTTCACGTCTAAATGGCGTGGTTTTTTGAAGTGTTTGTCCTGCAAATTTGGGCTTTTTAACCTTCATGTCGTGCGTGGCATTTGCTTTCCCTTTTTCCTCGGCTTTTATTTGTCCTAGGACCCAAGCGGAGGAGTTTTTCTCACGTTGTACCTTGCAGAAATCAAAAATTTTATTGCCAGTATTCGCAAGGAAAAATGAAAAGAATTTTGTCTGGCAGTGCTCATTCAATATTCTTTTCAAATCATGCTCGGAATATTTTTCTTTTTCATTTGTTATGCCTTCTATTTTTTAGGAATGTCTTAAAGCAGCAATTCTCAACCTGTTGTTCAGTTATTTTTTCCGAGCGTGGCCCAATTTTCATGTTGTCAGTAAAATTAGTCTATATCATGTTTATAGTTGTAGTATCAAAACCGCTGGATTTATCGGATTTCACATACAGTGAACTTTCACTTATACGCCGCCTCATTTATGCGCCTTTTTCACTTATAAATCGATTTCGAATGGTCCCAGCACATTCCATAGCAAAATAATGATAGTATTATTCGTTTATGCGTTGCTCTAAATATAAATATTTCACTTATGCGCCGAATTTTCCGTAAAATGTACAAAAATGTATTTATTTTCTTTAAAAAAAAAAAGGAATTTTTCTTCACTTTCCTCTTTAGTCCATGCGGAAAAAAATGGCTTCCGTGAGCAATAAAGGCGATTGATTAGAGTTCGGAGAGGGACAATTATCTATTATGGATCGTTTTAAAGGGAACAGTTTGTAATTAGGTATGCTACAATTTTTGTTTCCGCTTTATCATTGTAGTTACTTTACAGTAATTGCCAAACCGTAGTAATATGCCCCTTTTCTATAGAAACATTCTTATTCATTCTCTCATTAGAACCTATGTTGCGTTTTAGTCCTTTAAATAGGCTTGTTTACTTATACGTCTCTCTCACTTATGCGTCTTTTTCTGCTGGTCTCTTGGCCGGTGCATAAGTGAGAGTTCACTGTAATTAAAACTTTTGTAAAAATATTATTTCTGTCGTATGTGGTCCGGTTAAAATTCGGAAGGTAGTAGCCTTCCCTAAGAGGTCCGAAGTAGTGAAAAAGCTTAAAACATTAGAACCACTGCCTGAAAAAATCAGTTTCACTATTTGTATATAATTAACTTAATAAAATATAACTGAGAAATCAAAAATTGATTTAAGAAAACATCCATTTTTCAGTTATTTAATATTGGCACATGGTATTTTTTTTTTTTGGATCAGGTCACTATATTTTAAAATTTTGTTCCTGTTCCTCTCAGGGGTTACCAACCAATCACACGTTTGATGTGAGTCGCCATTGTTTTAAAGGTGAAATATAGCAGGATTTCTTTTAATGCTTTCTGTTTTTGTTTTCTTTAAAACCTACCTACTACTTTTCGGTTTCAAAACTTAACAAACGTTTCGGTTTTGTTTTTTTTTTCTCTTTAATGTGTATTTTGAATCACATGTCTCTTCAAGAGGGTTCGCCAAAGTTGGCCCGGCCCGTAAAAACCCACCCGGGTTTTTCCGGGTTTTTTCAAAATTTACTGTATATTGAAAACATTTATTTTAGAAACAAAGGAAATATTACAAATATTTCAATCAATACTAAGCCTAGAATTTGGTATTGAACAATTTAGTTATACTATTTAGTTAGTTCAATTATATTTAATCCTGATCAGAATCTGGTCCAGAAATTGCTATCCTCCTTTCCTGAAAGCTTATTAGGAATTAGAAATAAAACTTTTCGTGAATTTCACACTATTTGTTTTTTTTTTAAATACTTAGAAGATCAAAATAATTAGTCCAATCTATAAATTCAATTCAATATCAATTTAAAATATAATATCAATTAAAAAAAAATCAATATTACAATGCTGTTTCCAAATTTGCATAAGAACTTTTTAGGAGGTCACAGTGACCTTTCTTCAAGACTTCCCTTTTTTTATGAAAAGTAAAAGTAGGTGCATAATGTTTGAATAAAGAATTATAGTAAAATGATTCTTGAACAAACCCGAAAAAAACCGGGTTTTTCACCAAAAAACCCAGGTGAGCTGGGCTTTTTCAAAAAACCCCAGGTTTTTTCAAACCCTGCTCTTCAATGAGATTAAAAATGGTTCTTAATAAATAGAACCTTTTGTATGTTGCATTCATTCTAAATTCAGTACGATATTGAACTGTCTATCTAATTATAAGAGTTACATATTATTATTATTATTATTATTATTATTATTCAATGTTCTTGTAATTTTAATAGTTGAGTACCTGAAATTGATTCAACTGTCAATTCAAGTTCGCTACTTTAAAACGATTTGAAATAATACTTTTAAATTTAAAGTTTAAAAATAAGTGAAAAATGTTTGTTTTTTGTTGAAATGTTTTTCATTATTAGTTTAACATTCACTTCAGGATTATATTAAAAAAAAAAAAAAAAACTATTTTCAGTGAACGTTAGAATACTGTAAGTATGATTTAGATTTATGTGCGAGAAACTGATAACACAAATTATGGAAAATTTAGTGTGTGAATGAAACGTTACATTAATATTTTTAACAATAAGATTGTTCATTGAAATTCTCCCGCAAAGTTTCATTGAAGCTGTGCACTTTACTATGAGATATAAATTAGCATTTTTCCACTGTCAAAAATACATAAAAAAAAAATAAGCTTTTGCTTCGTACTACATATGAATTGGGGATTGACATTACGCAAGTGAAATACGAATAAAATGTTATTAATTTAGCAGCGTCGTAATGCTGTGATTAGTGTCTGGATAGCTTTCACAATGCTACCTGGTTAGATTGTTCCAACTATACTGCCGTGGGCAGGTAAAGGGCAGTAACTGCAAATTTTTCGATTTTCATTTTTTTGCATTTTTGAAATCTATGTTATATTAGTTTTATGGTACAAGCATCTTTTTTTGGTTTCCGATGAAAAAAACTGTTTTTTAACCAATGGTAATTAGCAGTAACTGCATTTGTCGTTGCTGTGGGCAGGTAAACGGCAGTATCTGCATGTCTGCAGGATGAACATAATATGAATCGCTGTGCAAAAATTGCATCAAGCCGCAAAAACCGTTTTCCTTTGTACCTAAACTGAGCGAAAGTAGGGGTGCCCTAATAGGAGGTCACGGGAGGTCATTGGTTGCACTTGAATGTTCCCAAGGGGGTGTTTTATTATTTTATGGGGTGAATCAGTGTTAATATCAATGCAGACTTAAGAGATATAAATTGGCGCTACCACTTGGCGATATATCGCCAAGCTTTTGGTCGCCAAGTGCTTGTCGCCAACTTGGTGACCTATCGCCAAATTGGCCACAAATTTGGCGAAAAAAATTATTTTATGAGTTTGGGTTCAATTTAGCGCTATTGGCGGTATTTTGCGAAAAATGCACTGAATGATGCTAAAATCGGCGATATTTAGAAAATGAATCGTTGTAAATCATTTTTTGCATTGTTTCGTAGCATATTAGGAGCGTAAATGCGTAAATGTTTGAATTGTTTCTTGCTCATTCCAAGCACTATTTTAACACTTAAGGCATCTACTAAGAAATTTGCACATAAAAGGAAGTAGTGTGGGGTCCATACCAGATTTTTTTCTTTCAAATAAAGTTTCTCTCCACTAGCAGACAATAGTTTTCGCGATTTCAAAGATACACAAGCCAAACTTGGCAGACGACAAACAAAAATGCAACAATGAAATGATTTTATTTCATTGTTTTGTTTTCTTTTAATTACAGTTGCTTTCATACTAACAGACGATAGTTTTTGCAGTTTAATCTCTAGCTGTTGCATTTTTAATAGTACTATGTAAAAAAATCGTCAGCACAACAAGCATTTCAAGCGCTCTTTTTCTCAAAGTGATTTCTTGTTTTGATGCACAGTACAAAGCATTAGCTGATTTGTAGTTATTTTAAAACATCTGGTGTGAACGCCACACTAATTCCTTTTACGTTTAAATTCCATAATAAATGCCTCAAGTGTTAAAATAGTGCATTAGAGTGAGAAAGATAACAACTCAAATATTTACACCCCCAGTTTGTCACGAATCAATGCAAAATAATGTTTTACAATGATTTATTTTCTAAATATCGCCGATTTTAACATGATTCAGTGATTTTTTCGCAAAATGTACCCAATAACGCCAAATTGAATCCAAATTAAAAAAAAAATCATTTTTTCGCCAAATTTGTCGCCAACTTGGCGGCAAACACTTGGCGACCAAAAGTTTGGCGATATATCGCCAAGTAGTTGCATTAAATCATATCACTCAATCTGCATTGAAATTAACATTGATTTACCCCACAAAGGGGTAAAAGACCCCCTTGGGAACATTCGAATGCAACCACAAGGAGAGGTGCACAACTAGACCGCCCTCAGAGCCTACATACCAAACTAGAAGCTTCTACGGCAAACAATTTTTGAGTTATGCGACAGGCATACATACATACTCACATACATACAAACATACATACCTACGCACACACATACGTATATACAGACGTCACGAGAAAACTCGTCGTAATTAACTGGGGCATGGTCGAAAAGGATATTTCGGCTGTTTATATGTTAGGAGGTACAACTACTCAACATTCATTCGGGGGTGAGCAAAATCAAAATTTAGACCACATTTTGAGTGACATTTTCTTTGTGATCACAATACTTCCTTTACTAAGTAAAATGAAGTAAAAATGGCTGAAGAATCATCGAGTTTTGCTTCATATTTTGCGTAATACAATACAGTTTCATTATACACTGGTGGAAAAAAAAATCCCAACACCAAGAAAAAATTGCCGTAGAGTAATGAAATTTGGGTAATGCAATTGTCTAGTTAACATGTTTAATTGATTAAATGTACAAGATCACTGGCTAATTTAAGCTCAAGAAAATGCTGTGCAAATGTGAAATTATGTTAATTTAATAGAGGGTGTAACCTCCAGAATTTTGAAGGCAAGCCTGAAAGCGTGCATGCATTATGTCATACAGGTGCCGAATGTCACTTTGAGGTATGGAGTTCCATGCTTGTTGCACTTGCTGTGTCAATACTAGGACCGTCATTGCTGACTGTGGATGATGCTCGAGGTGCCATCCCATGATATCCCATACGTTATCAATTGGAGACAGACCTGGTGATTTTGCAGGTCATGGTAACATGTCAGCACTCTGTAGAGCACATTGCGTTACAGCAGCGATGTGAGGGCGAGCGTTATCCGGTTGGCAAACGCCCCCTTGAATGCTACTCATGAAGGGCTGTACTACTGGTTAAATTAACAGACTGCCGACAAATTTTCAGTCAGTGAGTTTGGGATAACCACAAGAATGCCCCTGCTGTCGTAGGAAATTGCTCCAGAGACCATAACTCCAGGTGTGAGTCCCGTTTGTCTAGGCCGTACACCGCTTGGATGCAGGCGGTCTCCTGGCCTCCTTCTGACCAATATACAGCCACCACTGGCACTAATTCAGAATCTGTTTTCATCAAAAATTACAACAGATCTCCACTCCGACCTCCAGTGAGCTCTGTCGCGGCACCTCTGCCGTTGGAAAAGGCAATGGTTTGCAGTCGGTGGAATACCGGTTACAGGCTGCCTGGCTCGGAGCTGTCCTTGAAGTAAACAGTTTCTTATCGTTCCTTGGGTCACGACGGTACAAACTGCAGCTCGAATGTCAGCCGCAGATGCAGTACGATGCGCCACAGCCGTACGCAAGATTCGGCGATCTTCCTTCTCAGTCGTGCCACGTGGCAGCCCGGAACTCGATCTTCTTGAGGTAGCACCATCCCTTGCCCATAGCTTCCAATAATCATGCATGGTGTAAACATTCCCACCCAAGTCTTTCTGCAACATCGCGAAATGAAAATCCACCTTCTTGTAGCCAAATTGTACGACCTCGTTTAAACTCGGTGAGCTGTTGATAATGGCTTCTTCGTCTTCTTAAAGGCAGTCCTAGCTAACATGAACGCAATTCGTCAAATTTCACGGAAAAATAATGCACACGAGCTTCACAACACGCTTTTAAAACAAGCCTTATTTGCATGTTCTGTGTGACGCCAGCTGCGCCACACTTGTGAGCGGGACACGAAATTTCAAGCGATGTCATCTTTCAGTTGTATAAACACGCTTACCAAATTTCGTTTATTTAACACAAGTCTTTCTTGGTGTTGGGATTTTTTTTTCCGCCAGTGTATTTTTTAATTATATTTCGCGTTCGTTTATATTAAATCTATATCAAGTGGATACGCGGTATTTATGTATATTTTTAAATAAAACATATCATTCACAATGCAATAATATATTTCGTAATAACATATCTACTCCGCATGTTGTCGAATATGTAAATACTGGACATTTAGTAGCATACTGTGCAGTTACTGCCGACTGCCAGTCAATTCCGCATGACATTTAGAGTGAAAAGGGCAGGTAAACGGCAGTATCTGCTTAACCTCTCTCTGCGCTTGCAAAATCAAAATTCAATTCATTACCCCAAAAATATATCGGTATAAACATATAGTATCGCCTATGTTCGAAGTTCAATGTTTCATAGATGTTTGTGGGAAATCAAAAACGCGTTTCTTCAAATATCTCGAAAACTCATTTTTGCAGATACTGCCGTTTACCTGCTCACGGCAGTATAGTCATTAGCATTTAAATTTTATATTGCTGTTCTTTTTTTTTTGTAATTCTACTGCAGTATTAAAAGAAAATATTTTACAACTCCGGCTTATATCCGAAAGGATACTAACTTATCTTTTGTTTGAAATGTTGATAATGCTTCAGCGATGTTTAATTCCGTTCATAAATGTTTTTTTCATTAGTGTTGAATCAAGTCGCTGTTACTTCAAAAGAAAATTTTACAACTTTTTTATGTCAAGTGTATCTTTTCTCATTTCCAGCTATCAAAATATTAATCCGTCTATAAAAAGTTTCCCCTCGAAAAAAATTATTCCTTTTAATGGCGTAATCACTTTCAAACTTTTTTGCTTCTTTCACTAGATAAGTTAATGATCGTCTGGCAGCGCTCGGGGCTTAACTGTAACCGTACCTTCCAACCAATTATTGAAGCCAGGTGCAATAAAACGCTGCTTTATGTCTGAATCAGTGGTCGGAAGTAGCGCGCTACAAGTAGCGAAACTACTGTAGTAGCTACATTTTTTAGTAGTTTGTAGTGTAGCGCACTACTTTTTAAAAAAAGTAGTGTAGTGAGTAGCGCGATACAAAAATATTGTAGTTTGTAGCGATTTCATAAAACTACTTTCTAATGGAGCAAAAAAAAAAAAAAAAAAGATTCAATCGCGTCTGACTGGGGGATATCGTACAAGATTTCCTTTGCGAAAGCAGTGAGAAAAATGAATCATACAAATTCGAGCTGACCTCAGGCATATCATTTTGACGCCATACGTTCTATATGTTAGACGGCATTGGTTTCTTTGGCGTCACCATTTTCATATTCCGCCAATATTTGCATTGAATATAGTGTATGGCTGAGGAAGGAAAATTTATGAATGAGCGATAACTGAGTGTTAGTGTTTTATAGCAACCGAGAATGTCATGTAAATGAATGCTTTAGCGCTCAATGCTCAATTGGATTATTGTTCCAATGTCCACCAAACATTGCAGTAATTTTAATAGAAGAGGATACAAATTTGATAGAAGATGACAATATCGAGCTGCCCTGGCCGGCGTATAATAAATACTTCACAGTTATTGAAATGAGTTTCGTGCAAACTTTGCACTTTGAACAAAAAACTTTCTGTTTCTAAGTCATCCGCATACAATTTAAAACTGCATATTGAAGTAAGTTAAGCATTCTTAGTTATGTTTCACACTTCAGATAGCTTATTTATTAATATTTCATAATGAATACTAGTACCGTTTAGTATGTTTTTCATATTTCTTTAGTTTTGCTTCTTTAGTGATGGAGTATTGAAAAATATTAAAATAATAAAAATCAATTATTAAATATTTTTGAAATCATTTGACACAATTGGAAAAACGTTTTCATTTCATTTTATCGGTGGCGTATTAATAGGGATGGTGTTCAGACCGAGACCCAACCCCCCAAGGGCGTAGCCAGGACTCACGTTAGGGGGGTGCAAGCAGTGGCACCCCAATAGGAGGTCACTGTGACCTCCCAAAAAGTTCTTATCCGATACAAATTGGCTGATGAAATTTGAAAACGGTGAGACAGTATTGCAAGGCTGAACTTCATTTTATTTTATTTTTTTTCTTTAATTAATTAATTTATTTATTTTTGTGATGCCTCACGTCTCTTTTGGTAGACATAGATAAGAATGCATTTTTTTAATCATTCAGTAAAGTTCTGAATTTCATTCGGTAAATTAAAAATTTTCTCCTCAAAAACAGGCAAGCTTACTTATAATATTTCACCCTAAAATTTTTATTCTTCGCATACTGAGATTAAAAAAGTTGTTTTCATGCTAAAAAACAAATTTGGGTTTGGTACAAGGATCCGTGTTAGGTAAAGAATGAAGCTGATTTTCTGATGTGGCGCCAAGGACTTAAAACTTATTGGTGGGAGAGGAGGCGAAGGGGGGGGGGGAGACTCTCAATGACCGAATGAAATTCCAAATTTCACCGAGTAATAAAATACGAACTTATTTGTCTGCACCAGCATGTCACAATGAAAAGCAGGAAAGGGGACAAAATCGTTTGTCAAAAAAATAAATAAAATGGGAGGTCACAGTGACCTCCCATTGACTCTGATCTAGGGGGTGCAGCTGCACCCCCCTAGCTACGCCCTTGCCAACCCCCTTGAAGCTCAAAATTAAATTCCTACAATGAAAATTCAATTTTTTTCTCATATGTTTTTGAAAAGTAGCGAAGTAGCGACTACTTTTCAAAAGTAGTGTAGCGCGCTACATTAAAAAAAAAGTAGTTGTAGCTGTAGTTAACTACATTTATAAGAAAGTAGTTGTAGTTGTAGTTCGCTACAAAAAATATGTAGTTTTTCCAACCACTGGTCTGAATCGCCGAAATTACTACTTTCAGTAATTGTGGAACGATTGTAGGTGATGTGAGGAAGATTTTTCACATTGATTAGCAAGTTATATACAGTAGCTATTTTTTGTTAATAAAAAAAATGTTAGCAGCTGTTACATCTGTATTTGTAAAAAGGAGAGAGGAAAAAAAGGTGTTATGTCATAATTTCGTAAGTGCTTGCTGATGTATAGCAATAGGTAGAGATCGATTTGTAAAATAATCGATTGCAAGAGTTTGATTAATTGAACGTTCTATGATTGGTTAAAATTACCCGAAATCAAACCAATCGATTTATTTTATAAAACTGCTTGTGGTTGATTGGGTAGACGGAAAGTTAATCTTCTTTTAGTTGGCCTCGTTGTCATGTACAATGCTAATGTTCAATTACCTTAATCTTGAATAGAATTCCGTTGATTTTAGAAACAATCTTTCTATAGTTAAAAAAGTAAACAAATTCTAATTTATGGTTTTGATCACATTTACTTAAACGCTTCCCTCTGTCATTAACTATTTGGATATTTATGCATTTATTTAAAAAAGAAAAATATTGTTCAAATGATTGGAGTAAAAACGTTTCACTTCAATTTTGTGATTTTCTGTGATTTTTCTCTGTGGCGTACTTTTGTGAAATATTTGCAATAAATTACTTTCTTTACACTTGTATATATTATTGCAAATAAATCATGATAAAAATATCACACTTCATTCACATAACTGTTCTTTAATAGCTAGTAAAGTTTTTTAATTAGTTTTTGTTTTGTTGAAAAAAAAAAAAAACTTACAGAACAGTAATTTTTCCCCCTCACATTTTTCTCAATCTGTGAGTCAAAAAAAGCTCTCTTGCTTTCTTTTTTATACCGTTTGATCAAAATATGAAAGAAACTTTTTCGATTCAATATTTTGCTCTCATACGCATAAAGTGGTAGAAAATATCCTTTGCTTCATTTTTTCCCTATTTCTCGGCTATATTTTTGCTAATGATGCAGCCAAGATAACTTTTACCGGAAAGCCAAAAATCCATTCCCACACGACAGGTAAGCGTAAAAATATGAAGCAGCATTCATAAATCACACGCCAACTTTTCCCCTTCCTTCAGTTCCCCCATTAGGGATTAAAAAAAGGGAAAAAAAAGGAAACGGACACGAGTGTCAGGTCCCCCCGTATGAATGCTAATCGGAAATTCCCTACGGCTACTTTGGTATTCATGGCAAAAGCAAGTGCCAAATGAATTTCCCCTAATGACACTTAAATTGTTAATTTCGTGGGCGGTCGCTAACTCTTGCTGCCATTTAAAAAAATAAAAGAATTGCTTTCTTTTTTTTTTCTTTCTTAATTAATGGTTTTTTCGCAAAGTATTTAGCACAAGCGATTGCCATTTAATTGAGCCATATTCCAGAAAGTGTTGATGCTAGTAAATACCAAAACTAAGCAAACTAATGACATTTCTGAGTTAAAAGAATCAAATGTATTTTTTTATTAAGGAAGTAAAAATACTATGATTTTTTTTGTTTGCCTGTAATATTTGTTATTGGTAATTCATCGGCAAAGCTCTTAAAAGGGGAAGGAGTTCAGCTTAAACACAACCAGCTGTAACATTTGCAAATGTTTAGAAGCAGTCCTAATAGGCTGTTCAATATCGGGGCTGTATATAAATGTCCAGGGACGTCATTTCAAGTTTTTCCAGGGGGGGGGGGCAAAGGGTGAAAACACAATGCAATTTCATCGGAAAACAGCAAAAACCACTCCCACTTATATGTAAATTCATTGATTTCTCAAAGTCGGGGAGGGGGGGGGCATTGACCCCCCCTGCCACCCCGAAATGATGGGCCTGCAAATGTCACACTTTTATTCTCCATTTTTTGACCCCCCCCCTGTCAATAAGTGTCATACTTCACCTTACTCTTTGTCACTTGTCACCCTACTTTTCCTTAACGAACTCGAAAAAAAAAAAAAAGCGTGATGCCTTATTTTTTGCTACCCCTCTCCCCATGTCACAAACTGTGACAATTTCATGACCCCCTTTCCCCTGAAAGTATTTCATTTTGTGGATATCCCCTAAATACATATAGCTATAAATTTGTAAAATTGATTATATACTAAAAAAAATGTTTTAAAGAGAGAAGCGACAACTTTCATTAATGGGGGGCGTTCATTTTGAACGTTAGGGAAGAAAGTTCGGATCCGAGGACCACCCCCCACTCCTACGCTACTGGTGTTTGCAACTTCTAAAGTGACAAACGGATAAATACTTTCGGAAAATTTTTAAGAACTTAGCGGATTTTGTGACGGTTTTAAAGAAATGTTTCTCTTTCCAGTAACTAGCCCTTCAAAAGCAGCTGTTTTTCTTGGTGTGAAAGGAGCCGCCCAAGTTTTTTAAAAAAAGAGTTGGAGTGGACCACTGCCATAGGAGTAATGTTAACAGCAGTGAAAATTTAGTAGGAAAATCGCTTATTGTGTGAAGGAAATATAAGGATTGCTTGAAGCAGAGATGAAGAGCAGGGATCTTTATGAACTTTTTATGAAATTTGCTAATTTCTTATCCAAGTAGTTTTCTCATGAAGATTAAAAATTAGTTAACTGTAACTGACTATTAGTTACTTACCAATAAATGCATTAACGTTGTTACTGTTATCATCGTGATATCTAATATGCATTTATCGCACCCGGTAATAGAAGTGACATATCTAAAAAAAAAAAAGCATTGGAGCAAATCTAGTTTTTTTTTACTCAATATTACTTTTTACTGATTTATTCTCAATTGCTATCATACGCACAGAACACTTGTGATGCTATGTTTACGGTTTGGTAGTCTAAATTAGTAAATTCATCTAATTTATTAGAATTTAATCATGTTTAACTATTGATTATCCTTCTTACGCCACCATGCACAGTTATGTAAATTAATTAGGTGCAAGTTTTCTGGCAAGAAAACGCATTAAAATTAAATTTAAATCAATAATTAGTACGTTTTTCAGATTTTTTCACTTCTCTTGTCGGGGTGCGTAACTGCAACGAGGAGAAAGAGTTTCAGGGCTCTCCCACAATATTTATTCTTGAACTGGACCAATTAGTAACGCTAAGTCTCGAAATATTTATAAATTTGTTTTTCTGTAAAAAAGAAATAACAGAGCAAAAAGAGTTGTTAAAAACTTTGCACACTGTAAAAATTCAGAAAACTTCGTTACCTGCAGTTTTAGTGAACAAATATAGGTACTGCGAGATTTAGCGTTCCGTACGAGATATACTCACTACTGCGGAGTGACATTTAAGGATTACAATGCAATCCGAAATTTATAATTTTAAACCATATTGCCAATCCTGTATGTTAATATATATACCTATATATTCCTACATCTAGGAACAAGCTTTGGTTGTGCTAGTGTATAATTGAATCGTTTATTTCGAAAAGGTAACATCTCTATTTTCATCTTCTCTGTCTCTTTAGAAAATTAAACAGCGCACGGTTATATTTTTGAATGTCATAATCAATGGTTATTTGGTAAATTATTGCAGTAATTGTGTACTTAACTAAAGGCATTTTTTCATTGATTATGACATTCAAAAATATAACCGTGCGCTGTTTAATTTTCTAAAGAGACAGAGGAGATCAAAATAGAGATGTTACCTTTTCGAAATAAACGATTCAATTGTACTCTTAAATATTTACATATTAGATAATATTATACTATATTAGAGTTCACTTGTGTATTATTATTTGTAACTTTTTATTAATCTTTTATTAAACTCGATTTGTTTGAAGCTAGGCAAATAGACTAGCTATGCTGCCGTAATAAGCGCAAAAGTGGTGTCTGCAGTCAAGCTCAAACTGAGATACAACTCTTTAAAGTTTTGTGCCTCCATGTATTTGATTCAGATGATACTTTTTCAGAAATTTTTCAAAAATACTGTAAAGTCGGGTTACTTGGACCCACAAGGAGGTTACTTGAGCACACAGTAAAATGATAAAATCAGGGTTTGGTACTATCATTAGAGACTTTAGAGTGCTTCTACCTAGAGGAGAAACGAGGAGCTACGTGCAAGTCTTCAACTAATAAGTACCAAACCTAGATTTTATCATTTTACTGTAATGGGCTCAAGTAACCCCTTAGGGTCCAAGTAACCCGACTTTACGGTATTTCCCTTTCTCAAATGACCATAGAGCATTGTATTCAGGTAAAATACATCACAAAGAGCCACCTGGTGGCGATAACTCAATTTTGTTAAAAAGTGCAGATACGACTTTTGCGCTTAGCACGGCAGTATGAGTCATTCCCATGATAAATGATCGTTGCCGAAAACCAGTTAGGCTGTATCAAAAGATTGAGTATTAGAGAATGATTTTGAGGTTATTAAAACTAATTTCAGGTTGGAAGGTTTCTAAATTAACTAACAAAATCATCACTCAAAATACTTCCCTTACACTTGGGGCAAACGTAACTTTATCAGACGGAAATGTTTTGCACGGAATGACCTCGTGGTTTGATGATTCTAAAGGCGTGTGTAAAAATAAATCATATTCCTCCTTCTAAAACTTAACCATGCACCGTGCGTATCCACTTTCCATGCATATTAGATGGTCGGCACGCTCTCTCTCTGTGAAAGCCACACCTCTAAGACATATACACTCTGGTGCTTATAAATATGCAGGAAAATAATGCATTAATGGGGGTGAAGCTGATGAATTCGACGGTTTAGGGTAACGAGATTTTAGCTTGGTGTTGGAACTGTCCAGCAGTTTGGGAGGGGGGGGGGGGGCGAAAAAATATAAAGGAGAGTGGATGAAAATATTTAGTTCTTGATTTTACGTAAGCTGGAAGCTTGAAAAATTGCACTCTTTGTAAACAAAATATTTTTTCGTCGCATTCTGTAAAAGGAGGAAGGTCTGTAATTCGTTCTCTCTCTTTTTAAAATTTATTTGTTATCATTTTATTTATTTTTACAGTGGACGCCGCTTTATGTGATCACGGTTAGTGTTATCAAGTCGTTTAATATTATTAAAATTGTCAAATCCCGTCCGGTTGTATATAAGTACAAGATAAAACAATAGTTTTTGTAATCAAAACTTCGTTTATTGTTATCAATTTAAGAATGTTTTTCTTAAATCAGGGTCAGAAACCTTTGCTTTTGTTTTCAAAATATTTTCTAATTCAGTCAGAAAAATGTATATATCTCCCTGTGTAATCAAGGAATTATCAGAGCCATGAAGCCATCTAGACAGGAAATACTTTCAAGACTCCTTGAAAATATGGATGACTCAAAATCTTAGTGTTTAAAACAAAAGCCTTAGCCATTAAAACAAAAGATTCAGAAGCCATGGTAACTACATTCATTTCATATTACAAATATATGAATTAAAACTATCAACAGAAATCACCATAAAACTTTTATCGTTTATTATAATCAATCGGTTATTGTAATCAAATCCTTTGCGTCCAAATGTGATCACATTAAGCGGCGTGTACTGTATTTTCAAGGTGAAGTAATAATTTGAAGCACCTACACTACTGGTCTTACATCCTTTTCAAGAATAAACTCTCATAAGTGCGAAGTTTATCAAAAAGATGTAAAAATCCGCCCAGATGAACAAGATTCAAGTTTGAAACCATGGATTACCAAAAGAAGTGTTGTAAAACCTTGTGGATTTGTGTCTAAAAGAGGAGTTTTTGTGGTCAAAATCAGAAATGGTTCAATACATATTAAGTACTGTTTGGTTAAACTGCTTTCATTTATTATCTTTTTTGTTCAAAAAAAAACTTGAAATTGTTACTGTTTTCTATTTTAATCGCTTAGATCTAAATGGATTCCAATTTCAAAAAAGTTGTTTTTTTGTATCCTATTTTTATAGTATTAAATAACTATTTTTGTTTAAATAAATTTATTCTTATCTTGCTTTTAAACGAGCTTTAGCATTAAAAAAATCAAATAAGTTAAAAGAAAAAAAAAACCTTTTTTTTTTGAACTTTGTAAAAAGTCTTCAAGATTTCTCAAACTTGCAATATTTTTGGCCAGTACTGTAGAAGCAAATGGGTGTAGGTACCAAAGTAAAAAGAAAAGTGAGATCAAATGGTAAAATAAACGTTCTTCTGTTTTTCGACAATAAATGTTTCTATTAAACTTGGCGTATACTTCTTTCAAAGCAATATGATTTAGAAAAACTTTTCAATGAAAGCCCACTTTGAACGACTTGAAGTTTGCACGCCTGTTCACTTGCACACTTTTACTTTTTATTGTCTAAAAGATTTTATTTCGATAAAAAACTTTAAATTTTTTTAAAAAATTATTATGTTACTATCTATATTGTTAATTAAACTGGTAAATTTCACTCTGGAATGCATTTTGAAATAACGCATACATTTAATTATATTCTATTAAGTTAAACTATGTTTAGTAATATGCAAAAAGTTTCGCCCATAAGCTTAGTAGTGGATAAAACTCTATCACTTTCAAATAAAATAGTACGTATTACAAAGAAAAAATACATGTGCCTCTAATCATTAATTATTCAAAATTTTCCGGTCAAGAAGCAAAAGAAAACTCATAAACTTATCGGTTTTCAAAAATTCAGTCATGTTTATGTTGAAAGATAATTGTACACTTTTATTTAGTTATTGAAAAAATTAAGTTAAGGTTCCAATTTCCTGAACGCAAAATTATTTTTTCTCTTACGGAAACAAGTCGTGACGGCCCCAAAAATCTCACCTATTCTCCAGAAGCTATAAATATGCATGCTCAACGAATTTATTAACACTTTCCAACTCCCTAAGTGTGCACGATATTTTCGAAAACACTTACATTTTTTATTCCTTTTTCCCCCTTCCACTTCTGAACCATCGTCGCAAATGCGATGAATAATGTATTAATTTTTCCCTACTCATAGGGGAAAAGAGGTGGCGGGGGAAAAACAAAACCAGCTAGCTGGAGCAAAACCACTCAACCCGCACAAACCTTAACTCCTGTATAGGACACGCTAGGGGGAAAGAAAATGGTCGTAGGGAAGAAAATGAGACGTGGGGAAAATTGAAAGGATTCCTTATGTAAAATGAAAGCCCAGTGTAAATAATAGAGTGAATTTAATACCGGTACTTTCTTTGCTCTTGTAATTTTTTAATTCAAGCATAATATGCTTGCTTAAATATTGATAGAAGATATTAAACACATTTGCGTTGTAGCTGATATAACAAAAATTCTTTCTCGGAAAAGCTTTTCATGTTCTTTTTCATGAAATGAGTATTTTTAAATCATTATGATACGGGGCTTAATTGATGTTTCTCTGTGATTTATTATTATATGTGATGAAGAAGGAATTAAAGCGGCAGTTTCTTATTTTTTTACCCTTAAGAAATAGTTCATCATTAATTTAATAAATGAAGGAATGTGTGTCTCAAATAAAATGTTTTCCGTTTAGCAGCACATTAAGTGCCATGTCTTAATTATGTTACCTTATTTCAATTAATTTTTCATGCACGAATTTAGTTGATTTTAAAGTTATTATTTCCAATTATTTCTAATAAGGCGTCTAGCAGACGAAATTATTTTCTTTTAAAAGAGGAGTTTCAATTTTTATTTGTTAAACAATCTCTCTCTTTTTCCCTCTTTCTCTAGGAGGGTGTTTCTTTATTTACAAAAAAAAAAAAAAGTTTTAGACTGAATTTATTGTCAAAACTTTCTCATAATTTATTAGGCATAACATACATTGTAAGAGAAAGATTTTTATTTTTGTTAAAACCTTATGCGAATGTATGGCAACATAAATTTGATAATTGGTATAAATTTTAAAATTTCCACGCAAACTTCACAAAAATTGATTCCTAAGTCGTGACTAATTTCTTGCGAATGGGGACTTTCTTTTTTCCGGAAGAATAGTTCAGTGCTCTTCGGCATCAATTTATCCCTAAATGACACTTAAAATTCAAGTGCCAATTACTTTAAAAAATATTTATATAACATTTGACCGTGTGCACTTACACATATTCTACCCCAAGGGCCAGATAGAATTGAGGGTCCATGGAGCGATCGCCCCGCCCTTTTGAGTCCCTTTCCGTCATTACATTTTTCACATTGAATTTCGGAAAATTTAATTTTAGAAGAGCTTTAATGATGTTGAAGGAAGGAAGGAAGTTTGGGCTCTCGTCTGGAAATGTTTCGAAATTGAAGTCCGAAACCCATGTGATCAATATTTGAAAACCAGAATGCATAGTAAAAAGTAAGCAATGAAATCAATCGCCCCTCTCTTGAAAAATTTTTGGATCCGCCCTTGTCTAACTCTGATATCATTGTTTTCATTTGCTTGTTTCATTCACTACTTATTGAAACTTTTGTATATTGCATATTTTAAGCATTTGGATCAGTTTATTTTTAATTAGAACTGTAAAAAATCCTCGTAATCTTAAATTCATCAATAAAACGTTTGCTTTCCTTTTATGTTTTTTTGAACCAAATACTGACGTAAGGTTAGCTTTTACCTGGTTTTTACTTAAATATTGCGATTAATATTGCAGTAGAACATCTGTTACGGAATTTTTCGGGACCGAACCTCATAGGGTAATTCGAAAAATAAAACAGAGCACTTAAAAATGGCTGCCATAAGAGACCAATTTTAACTCTTTAGGTACATTATGTTTTGTTGTTAACTATATTACTGCGATTATGAATAAATTTGTTTAATAAATGTCACATTAGGACGAAAACGCTATGTAAAATTTATGTAAACATCATACTGTAACTTCAATCTTCATTGTATAGTAATAGTATTAATAATGCGGGTTAACTGTATTTTTTATTCTCTACTCTTAAACCTAGACATGTTCTGGTTAAAAGAGCCGCTGATAATCAAAATTATACGAAAAATAAACAACAAATAATGCTTTTTGTTTGTCTGCTCTTAATTTACTGGTTAGTTGGTAGTTAGGGGTTTGTGGTGCGAAAGTCTTAATAGGCTGTACTGCGCAAACTCATAATTTGTCTTACGGCATTACATTTTATTTGAAATTAATGTTGTCTACAGCCTATGCTTCATTCAAAAATATGACAAAAGATTTATTTTAGTAGTTCTTTCCCCGTTAATATTAAGTCAAACTGAAATAATTTTTATTGTTTACTGTATGAGAAATATACCCAAAGGTGTGCGCACTTTTAGCATACAATAAACTGTGCTAATGGAAGTACCATATTTTGCTTGAAGCAATTCGTGTTACACGGGAGTACTCTAATATGCAAGTATAATTAAATTATCACCATGCTTCTAAAATGTCGACTTTTTGCACTATTCAGTATGATCAAAACTTTGCAAGCCCACACATTTGCTTCAAGGGTTTCTTAAAAAATGTCAACTAAATCCAGAGCTGATCATATCGCTAAAATTCTGTCGGAGCAGCATAAAAATGCAATTCCGATAAGTCATATGCTAATCTCGCATTTTCAGGTTTGCCCCGAGAACTGAGGCACAGCAACGGCTCCCCCAATCGTTTCTTGCCTTATGGGGAAGAAGATAACAATGGAGAATTCAATCGATAACCGTCGAGAACTCTATCGATATGCTTGCCACTGTATCAGATACCCTTTGGATGCGAACTTTTAAACGCGCTCCCTTGCCCTATTAAAATCTGGCCTGGAAGTAATGTGTTTGGAATGTCGGGGGACTGTATGCAAACTGTTTTTGGTGTTATGGATGTTCAATGGTCGTTTGTGTGCTTGTTACACTGCAAAAAATGAACTGTTGATTTTACAGTATAATGCTGGCAGCCAATTTAAAACTGTAAAATGCACAGTAATAAGCTGTAAAACTAGCAATTTTACAGTTACTTACTGTAAAGTTGGAAATTTTGCAGTTTATTGCCGTAAAATTTAGCTGTATAATACTGTATAAACAAACAACCAGGGTGTAAAAAAATCAATGATTTTTTTTTTTAAATCAAAAAAATCGGATTTTTTTGATTTAAATCGGATTTTTTTGATTTTTTAAAAAAAATTAGGAACTTCAGTTATTAATTAATTTTTATTTATGAACAACTTACCTTTAAGTTTATAAAACTACAAAAACACCTTTGAAGTAAAGCTTCACCAGTAAGAACCCAGAAAAAAGTGTTAGGAGCCAATCTGAAAATAATCCTGTCTACTACTACCTAGGATAAAAATCAAATGGGGCAGGAAGCTCAACCCAATCCTCACTTCATTCACCCCCCCTCTTTATTTTGCTTTTGTTTTATAGGCTAGAATATGTTCCATTTCAGCCACTAATAAAGGCTGCCCCCCCCTCCCAGTTGCCAATGCAAGTCATAGAAAATTCATCTTCTGTTTGGTTGTTTTTGTTTTTTCTTTTCACTGAAAGTATATCACACACATTCTATCATGTCCCTCCCCCCTCAATTCACTCTTTGCAACGCCTGCCCTGCACCTGCATGTATTTTCTTTATTTCACATATTAGACAACAAATAGCACTATTTGTGCATACATATTATTTGGATTGCAACCTTCCATCATCTGTGGAGGGGGGATGAATAGGATAACTTTTCCATTTATTAGATGGAAGCTCTAAAAGAAAATGGTAAAAATAATGAAATTGGGATTGTCCAAGATAATTTTTTAAGGATTTAAATAAAAAGTGATTTAAATCAATGATTTTTTAAAAAAAAATCAATTGATTTAAATCGCGATTTAAATCACTGATTTAAATCAATTGATTTAAATCATTGACACCCTGCAAACAACAGTATAATACTGGCAGCAGTCGAGTTTAAAACTGTAAAATGCATGGTAATAAACTGTTAAATTAGTAATTTTACAGTTTATTACTGTAAAATTAGCAATTTTAGTTTAGTATTGTAAAAGTAGCAATTTTAGTTTATTACTGTAAAATTAGCAATTTTCCCTGTTTATTACTATAGAATTAGCTGTATTATACTGTAAAAACAACATTCATTTTTTGCAGTGTAGCAGGGACAAATTTAGTGACAAATAATGCAATACTAAAGCATTAAGTCACCGCCCCTAAGTCTGGTGTTCTGATTTCATTTTTTGCCACTGTCGTCCTCGCTTTATCGGGTAACGGATAAACGAATACCCTGCATATACGATTGAAAGATCTCGGAACCGAATAGTCCCCGCGTCATAGACGCAATGTTAAAGATCCCCGCTTAATCAAATACCCTGCTTGATCGAATAATATTTCTTGGAACCGACAGTATTCGTTTAAGCGGGGCCAACCAGTGTTTTTTTTTTTTTTTTTTTTTGTCTCTCTTTGCTTTTTTAAGAGAATTGTTGCCTCCAGCTCCTACTCCAGGCTGCCGAGTGCCAATAAGCACGAAACTGTAGTCCTTGGATGGAATGACCGAGTTGGCTTTGCCGAGTTGGCGGTATATTGAATGCAATACTAAAGTTTTCGTTTGGCTATTGCTTCAATTGAGCAGCGCACGGAAGAGCTCAATGTCTTTTTTTTTTGGGGGGGGGGGGATGAGAATTGCTTATTGTTTTCACTTGACCGTCCTATAGAAAAAAGGTGGAGAAAGAACTACTTTTGTGAATGATTTTTGAAAATGAAATTTAAAGAAAAATATTTCTTTCGTTTAATTGTATGTATTGATAGAGTAACTCCAGAAAAATCATTTTGCTTTCCTTAAGACTTCATCTGCTCCCATAAAACAGCCAAAAAGGTGAAATTTCGTATTCTTGAAGCGAATGAACACAGCAATTAAATCCTGCTATCCCAGCAAAAACAAACTACCTTGTGGAACATCAAACTCAGCAGCCTTCACATTTACTGTCTCCATTAAATGGCCATAGTCATAAATGTGGTACCTCCAATCGAGCCGACCTATGTGGCCCAACAGCAGCTTTGCCATTTTTTTTTCTCTGCAGCCCTCCTAGCTGCCTCACCCCCACAGGCACGCTAAGTGAATTTCCTGCCTACCGCGCATTTTCTGCCGCGCTTCTGCAACCTGTTTTTCGGTCACGGCTGCAGTTAGAAAGAAGCCCAAGGTCAGTAGCAGCACTTTTTAAATGGAAAATATTGTTTTCTTTTTCTGTTTGGGATGTTACTTCACCCCACATTGCGCTCTGCCGCGGTTCAATTAAGCCCAATCCCCCCCCCCCCAATAATGAAACGTGTCTTCGGGGAGTTGATGAGAAAAGGCGGGTTTGATGTTTTGGGGAATGTTTTCTTCACGGAAGCTGCTAGTTTCCTTTTTTTTCTAATATATTTTTTTTTGTGCACCTGCCGTGGATGGAAACGGAATGGATCTTGTGCAGAATTAAGTAATTGTTTATTACCACTGCAGTCATGTCTAGAAATGATGACTGTGGGTCATGGGCCAACTGCCAACCCCCGCCAAGTAACAAAACATATTTTCTGTGCTTTGTTCTTTTGTGAAATAGTAGTTTTTGATTATATTACATGTGTAAGTGATTTTTCGTGTATAGCTACTGTTCACTACGACGATAAAAGTGGAAAAACAACCGGAAAAGCACAAATTGTCAATAACTTTGTTATTCTGGAGCACAAATTGTCAGACCCCCCCCCCCCCCCCACACACACACAACATTTGATTTGAATGTTATTTTTTCCAGAAATTCAGTGAATCAGAGGAAAAATTACCAACTCAGACTCTGACTCCTGAAATTTTAGAATCTCCTATTCCGACATCTTTACCACAAAATCAGTCAGACAGACTCGGACTTTTTTACTTCGTAGCCATGGCAGAGTTAGAGATTCAGAAGGAAGATGACTGACTCTGACTCCGACGCTTGTAATTTTAAAGCTTTCTACTACCGATTCTTTTCACACAATCAGCTCCACTCCACGTCGCTGACCCCGCATCGTGTTTTTTTTTTTTTTTTTCATTTAATCGTATTTTAGCACAAAGCATTTTAAATCGTTTTCTAACTATTGTTCAATAGCTTTTGGGAAAGCTTAATTTGCATTAGAACCCACGAAAGCTCATCTCCTGTATTTCTTTTAATTAAAGGAATATTTTGCACCTTAGTTGGAATTCAGGCTATTTACGTATGAAAATAAATTCTGAAGACTACACTGCCGTGCTAAGCACCAAAGTCGCATCTGTATTTTTAAACAAGATTGAGGTTTTGTCGCCAGGTGGGTCCTTGTAACGTGTATTCTACCTAAATGCAATGTTTTATGGTCATCTGAGAACGGAAAATACTTTTAAAAAAATGCTGAAAAAGTGTTATCTGAATCAAAAACAAGGAAGCTCAGAACTTTTAAGCGTCATATCTCAGTTTGAGATCGTCTGCAGATCAATTTTGTGCTCAGCACGACAGTAACAACGCTCTTGCTTCTGCACATCTGTTTAAGATTTGGTGAGAATGACCAAAAGAAAAAGTGGGTTGAAGAAACCATTTTACATCATATTCGCATCATTTTTGAATGAAAAAATTTCTGGGTCATCAGCTCTCCCCCCTCAGTCCCCTTTCCCTCCTCCTCAATTACCACACTCATCTGTACTTAGTATACGAAATCACGCCTGATACACCAATCTAATATCTAAGTTCATCACGTGACCGAAGCGAAAGCGACAGCTATGTTATCTGAGGCTACAAGGATCGAGCTGATTTATGATTCAAGTTTTAAGAAAATATCGTGATTTTTTTATACAATTATTATTTTTTTTCTCAGTGTTCGAAGACATCATGAATTTAAATGTAAATTTTTACTATAATATTTGAGCAAAACTGTTATGAGTAACTACTGTTGAAACCATCAAGAATTTTGCCATAAAATCAACATTTCGTAAAAAAACTAGCTGCCAGGGCAGCTAGATTAGCTTCCTGCGGCATGTTGATGCATAACGTCCCCCTTCTCTAACTTTTAACTCATTCTGAAGTTATATTATTTGATAGAACTTAATGTTCATTCGATTTCAAGACATACCACGCACGTGGCCCGGCGTTGCACGGGCATTTCGTGCCTTTAAAGTAGTGAGGAAATTTTCAAGAAACTTCTCCCCGCCAAGGCGGCTCGCTTACAGGCGCTTCACGCCTTTACTTTTTTCCTATATAAAAATCATTCGAATTATTGAGATGCTACGCGCCTTCAAGATGGTGAGGAAAGTTTCAGTAAGTTCAGCTTGCTCAAAGAAAAAAGCAGACATAGACACTCAGTTTTTAATATAAGTAGATGGCTTTTCAACAAATGAATGTTTCAAAATATTACAAGTAGCTAGCGATAAAAATTCTACGTAAGTGGCCCGCTTATGAGTTTCGTGTTTGATTTAGTTAAGCCTTCATTCAAAATTCTCATTATCATTGTTATCACTGTTTCATAGCAACGACGGTTTGCAAGAATGGATTTCATATTTAATCATTTATTAGGCTTAATCGCTTTAAACTTGACTACTTATTAATTGATATCTTCGCTAATTAAAATCGTATAATTATATAAATTGAAACTAATGAAGCCTGAAAAATTACCTATCTATCGGTACCTGGTTCGACTTTCAGTTCAGTGGCGTTCAGGAGAAAGAAGCGTGACATAGATAGAAAGAAAGATAAAAAGTTAGAAAGATACTCAGTTTTTAATATAAGTAGATATTTCTCCGTTAGCATTTTGAATCGCCGTAGATCATACAGAAATATTAAACTTAAAGATACCTATATTTAAATTTATTTCTCCACTCTTTTGCTTCTGTTGAATAACATTTATTATAATAGTACTTAATTATTTTGTTTCCGAAATAAGATAAAATGTACGAGATTAAATGTTTCTCAGGAAATAGCTTTTCTTCCATTTTTAAAGTCTTTGCGGAAAGCAAAAGTTTTAATCCATTTTAACTAGTTTTTGGTGCGATGCCAAAGAAAAGAGTATAAAAAAAAGAGGTGGAGTTATTTTATTCGTAATAACTTTCTAGGGTCATGCTTTCAGGCTAGAATGTATTTTAATTAATTTTATTACATCTGCAGCAGGGCATGGAATGAAATTAAAAATGTAGTTTCTGGAAGGGGAAAAAATATTTTTTCATCAAGCTTTTTTTCTTCGTATTTTTTATTCTGATTTGGTGAACAGTATTTAAATGAAAATCGTTAGTTTATAAGCCTTTTTTTTGACCAGGAGACAGGACTGGTAACCATTTTTAAAAAAGTTTTGCTCGCTATTTATACTTTTTCAAAGTGTTTTCCTTTGTATTAGCAGCTTTTACAGTTTAAACTGCCTGCCATCTTATCTTGTGGTCGGAGACTTCTGATCGTGATGCGGTGGCCCCGGCTTGAGATTTTAAATATTCCTGAAAATTTTTTTTTTGTGCTTCATTTTGATGGCGATTTTATCAAAAAGCAGGCATCTAAAACCATTAATTTGTGACAGATTTATAACTTTTATATATTTTGTTCTCGGCATTAAAAGCAGGTAAATAGATTTATTATAAATTTATCGTTCCCATTTATAATTTGCACACAAAGCTGCTTTTCTTACTTTTTTTTTGATCGAATAGTTTCGCATAGAACTTAGCAATGCTGTTTCGTTCCCATCATGCATTTCTGTATTCAATTTAAACATCGAGAATATCCCAAGCTAAGAAGAAAAAATAAAAAGCATTAAACTTCAATTCTAGATGGCGCAATATTCACCCAGCCGAATGTCACAGCTGATTTTTATTTAATTTTTAATTTTTCCGCACTGGTACAATATCAGCAGCATCCATCACAAATATCGATTTTTTTCAGCCCCCTGCTAAGACCTAAATAGTATTAATCAAAAGAACGGACGGAGCAATTTATCATTCCTTGTCGGTTTCACTTCTGATGACGCGTTTTAAAATATAACGCCTCCTATGCGTTGGAGGAAAGAGTAAATTTTCAGCCATTTTCTTTTTTTCCACCTTTTTTTTCGAATCGTCTGTTTATTGGGTTGTAGTATAAGAATTAATCATTGTTTTATTCTGAAAATTTCGTCATTCTCTTTGTTGTTTGAAATATTTTCGCCAGGTTTTGGCAGAATTATGAGTTTTTAATTTGTAATGATGACTAATTTTTCGGTCGTGCTGAAATTTCTTTGAAGCTGCGGGTATAAATGGATTTTAAAATGCAGTTTTTAAATTTTCTGTTTCATTAGATGGTAGTTTGAGCAAGTTAATGATAGGCTTTCGAAGTTCTTGTCCAAGAATTTTTAATCTTATAATAACGCTCTTTAATCTTGTACTATTTGCGTATTTCCTTGAAGGCACACGTTTCGTGAAAACATGTAGATTATAGTTATTGTGAAGTCAAATTTTTTGTAAACAGTAAAATTAAAACTTTCTCGCAATTGAAGATCTGACTATACTAGAAAGCAACTTAACTTGACACTGAACGTCACTACGGGCTGAGCCAATAAGAGCTCACACGCAGTCAGCGATCTCCTCTAATTCGCCAAGTAGGCTGTGACGTTTTATCTAGCTCGTTTTTCATAGGCTAACGTCACGCTGACGTCACGATGTATTTGTCAAGAAAGGTTGCAGTGTAATATGGAGGGAAAAGTTAAAAGGTTTTGCTAAAAGAGAAAAGGATTGTGGAACGAACCAGAAAATTAGTTTTGAAGGGCTTTGGAGCATTTATTTTCTCAAACCCAGAGGTCCTGAATCTGGGTTCCGTGAACTATTGGGTTCCCTGTAACTTTAACAGGGGTTTTGGAAGTAATTATTATTTTCCTGAACAATACACTACATTTCACTTAAATTTTAATTCTTACGAAAGAAAGCAAAATCTTAATTTGTTCTTAAAATTATATATAAATATGTGTTACGGATAAAATAAAACACGTATTCGGCGAAATTCAGGCTTTTTTAAGCATTAAAAATAGCTCCTGAAGATTATAAGTCTCCAACACATCTTTTGCTACAAATTAAGGCCTGGCTCCAACTATTCTTATTTTTTCAATCAGCGTTAGTAATTGATATTATTGTATGACGTTGTAGCCGCATACCAAGCTTAGCTTTGTTATCACCTTTTGTGAAATAAAAATCTTTGATTTTCCATTTGAACTTTTCAGGAATGGAAAATCTCCTCTTTGTGAGTCTAAATTTTGTATATGTTGCTTAAATAGCTTTAAATAATGTTTAGGTAGATTTTCCAGTTTTGATTTGGAGATTTTTAACATAGATGAATGATGAATAACGTAACAAGCCGCCAGACTTTTCTTCACAGTCTTTACCTGCAGGTACATTACCATACTAGGACTGGTAATGTATAGCTCAAAACCGAAATTCGTAGGCGTATTCACTGCGCCTCAGAGCTGTACTTATTTATTTCTCTCTCTCTCTTTTTTCTCCAACTTCTCAATCATTCTTTTCTATGACACAAAACTTTTCAATGGTTGTTGTAAAAAATGCCCTGTGTTAAAAACATTTTATCCACCATGTAATTCTCCTCAACTGGAAGAATTTGTAGCCTAGAATTTTAACACATATTATCTTTTCACCAAGAAGAAAAAAAGCACAGTCGTATAAAAATGTAGCATTAAGAGGTTGCTTATCGATCTAGAAAACTCAGTTTGGATCAAAACAACATTAATCAAAAATATGGCTGCCATAATTTATCATTCGTTGTCGGTTTCATTTTTAATGATGCATTTCAAGGTACACATATCTAGAAGAGTTTATTTATTTATTTATTTAGTTCAGTGTTTAATAATTTATCTTTCTCTGTGCTTTTCTAAAATCTTTTTGTAATGGTTTATTTGTTTTTTTCAAAGGAAAGTGCTTTTATTTTTTCATATTTTAATGTCTTTATTGCAATATTTTGTTTTATATTGTTTCTTGTTTAAAAAGATGCTTACTTCAAAAGCAATTAACAAAAATATTGTCTACTTTTCTCACAATAGCTATTGTTATTTTTACGCAGCCAAAGTTTTGTTTTGTATTTATTTTTTCATCATTTGTTGGGATAAAATTTCTAATAATTGTTACAGTTTTAGAAAGAAAACTACTTTGTTTATGTAACAAAGTTCAACAAGAATTACATTACTTTCATGCGTGAAAATGTGTTTTTAGTCAAAAAGTCAAAATGATTAATGCTTTTATATTTGTTAACCTTTTTCAATTTCTGGTTTTGTTTTGCTTGATGACTTCATCGTATTTTAACAAGTGAGGTTTTCCTCATATCAAAAGGTTTTACTGCTTCAGTTTATTTCCTAGATTGTTTTTTTTTATTCGAAACGAAAGAACAATTTCATGTATTTTCATTTATTGTTCTCTTGTTCCTATATTGTCCTGATGACTGATTTGTTTTGAACATTTTAAACATAATGCCAAACTGATTTTAGTTCCTGTTTGTCATATACAACCGCCATTACGGTTATAATTTTTAGAAACAAAATGAATTCTAATTCCAAGTTAAAGATTTATTTTTCACTTGTTGTAGAACATACACTGCTCGACATTGAAAATGCAACACCAAGAAGGAGTGGTCAGAAATTGATGAAATTTGGTAAGAAGACAGAGACAGCATGGAACAATAAGTGATATTTATTTCAAAATAAATAAGCAAAATTTAGAGCGAGGACGGCGTCGGCTCAGTAAGAAGTAGGACCACCGCGGACAGCGATGCACGAAGAAACACGTCTAGGCTAGGCATGGAGTCAATAAGCCTGCGGATGGTGTCCTGAGGGATGGCACTCCATTCCCTTTCAACCATTTGCCACAGTTCGTCCTCTGAACGAGGCTGTGACAGGTTCTGCAAACGGCGTCCAATCACGTCCCACACATGTTCGATTGGTGACAAGTCAGGAGAGTATGGTGGCCAGGAAAGCATCTGTACACCTCGTAGAGCATGTTGGCTGATTCGAGCACTGTGAGGCCGGGCGTTATCCTGTTGAAAAATTGCATTTGGCAGACTTTGAAGGTAGGGGATTGCCACCGGCAGCAGTACATTATCTGCATATCGTTGGGCCGTGATAGTACCCCGAATACGAACTAGAGGTGATACAAAATTGTATGCAATAGCGCCCCAAACCATTATGCCACGTTGTCGCGCTGTGGGGCGTTCCACAGTTACTTCACTTCACACCTCCAGGGTCCCCCGTACCTACCACAGCTTCGTGGTTTAACCGGGATAGGGCCCTGAAGAGCGCTCTGTTTTTAATTTTGAACCAGAACCTAGGGTCGAGCAAACCCTAGGCCCAGCACCCCCAGAGGTATCGTTTCACTTGGAGGACTTTGTGACCACGACATTTTTAACGCCTCCCAGCCACCATTAATCAAGACGGTGGATCTTTGATCGGCTGGGATCGAACCCGGGTCCCTCCGGACACGAGTCCGATGCCTTACCGATCGGGCCACCACGGCCCGTTCCACAGTTACTGCCGGATTCAATCTTTCTCCACGTCGACGCCACACGCGTATGCGATGACTATCGCTGGACAAACAGAAGCGGGATTCATCTGAGAACACTACGGTTTGCCATTCTGCCATCCACGTCGCTCTGGTCCGGCACCATTCCAAACGTTGGAGTCTGTGCTGTGAGGTCAATGGCAGTCTTCTTAGCGGGCGCCGTGATTGCAATCCACGTGCAACCAGTCGACGGGAAATGGTTCTGGTCGACACAGGAACATCCAGGGTACCTTGCACGTGCTGAAGAATCGACGTACAAGTGACTGGGCGGTTCGGCACAGCTTGTCGGTGAATCCGTCGATCCAAGCGGTCTGACGTCACTCTGGCTGCACCTGCACCCCTCAATGTGGCTACATTTCCTCTTTCCAACCATCTCTGACACAGCCGATGCAGAGTGCTTGCGTCCATGTGGGTATCAGCTGCAATTTGACGTATGGAGCAACCTCCCCTTCTCAGTCCGATCACCATACCCCTTGTAAAGTCGTCTATATGCTGGAAGTGTCTTCGTTGAGGACGGCGTGGCATTTCCTCCTATCACACGTATCCTTCGAGACAAAAACCAAATTTCTCCGATAATTAGTCTGGCAGAAAAACCAACATGAACATAGCCCACTTTTCAACTTCATTCTCTTATATCTTACTTCACGTGCGCCGGAGAGCTGCGCATTTCATATCATTTGCATAACTCAGTGACGTGCGTCTACGGTAAAATTTGCATGAATTTCTGACCACTCCTTCTTGGTGTTGCATTTTCAATGTCGAGCAGTGTATTTCATAAAAATGATACATTCAAAGAAATATTTTCTCGATTGTTTTCAGTCCAAACGATATTTCTTATTGATGCATATTTAAATTCTACGGTCATTTATAATGCATCTACTGAGCTGTACGACAAATTAAGAGTACTTTTCCTCATAGAATGTGGACGGTCTGTCTTTTTAATTAACTATTTATATAAATATATAGAGTTTATATTTACAAAAATATATTCTGCGGATTTTCTGGTTTAACCCTTTATGTCCCGACCGGCCTTAGAAGTCCCGCTTAGATTAATTTAGTATGTTGAATCTTAAATGTAGTGGTCGGAAGAAGCGCGTTACAAGTAGCGAAACTACTGTAATAGCTACATTCTTTAGTAGTTTGTAGTGTAGCGCACTACTTTAAAAAAAAAGTAGAGTAGTGAGTAGCGCGATACAAAAAAGTAGTAGTTTGTAGCGATTTCTGAAAACTACTTTTAAATAGAGTTTAAAAAAAAAAAAAAGAAAAAAGTTTCACTCGAATCTGACTGGTCTAAATCTTACGAATACATCAGCGTACTCAATGAGAAATACCAATCACAAAAACATTCACTGACCTTAGACATGTCATTTTGACAGATGTTTTCCTCATAGTTTAACATGATTTTTTTTTTACATTCAGTGCTGATTAGTTATTAAAATTTGATATTTTAAATAATTTATTTATAAATAGCAGAAGAACAAAGGTTTTTATATTTTTTGCAAACAGGTATAGTACAAAAAGCGAGGAAGTTTTCTAATTTCCGAGTTTCGATCCCCCCCCCTCCTCAGGGACGCCCATGTTTGAAGGTTGAATTTTTAAATTCTCTTTTTCGGCGAATTTTCGTAAAAACCGTAAAAAATGACTTAAAATCAATTGGCGCAAATGGAAATGAAGCAATTCTTAGTACTATTCCAGCAATTCTTAATACTATTCCATGTCCAAATGAACTAATTTATTAATCCAAATCACTTTTCAAAAAATTTTGTCCAATCCTCCCGGAACGGTGTATGCTTTATATTTACTTTAAAAAAAAGTAGCGAAGTAGTGACTACATTTCAAAAGTAGTTTGTAGTCGCTACATTTTTGAGAAAGTAGTTGTAGTTAACTATGTTTTTAACAAAGTATTTGTAGTTGTAGTTCGCTACAAATAAAATATAGTTTTTACAACCACTGCCTAAATGGCTGGAATCATGGTGGTACTTGAAAGTACCACTCCTTGTACTTTGCTGAGAGGTCGACAGATGATACCTGTGATCGGAAACTGTGTTTCTTAGAAGCCCTAAGGCGTAGGGATCCTTAGAACCTACTGATTTACAAAAAAAAAAAAATTATTCGTTATATATGTTTGATGTATTTTCAACTAAAAAAAACCAAAAGATATTTAACAATTCATTGCTAAATTAATTTGGGACATAAAGAGTTAAGTCTTTTTTTAAGTATTTTATTAAATGTACCCGTACATTTTGTCGTTACTGTGGCAGCATTAAGTATATTTAAATCTTTTGTTAATCTGTAAGAGTGTGCCTTTTAAAATGGTCGATTAATACTAGAATTTTTATTTTTATTTTTCTTAATTCATAGCGCTTGGAACATCAGTATTTTGATGCTTCTTTTCTTTTATGGATGAAAAGCTCTTCATGAGTATTTGGATTGATACGCAAATAATTTTTAGACTAGTATCGCATATGATTTTGAGTAGAAAATCACCTTATTTTTGACTTTTATTAATTTTATTATTTCAATTTACTACTGTAATTAAAAAAACCTGCCATTGCATGTTAAATTTTTTCTGTTATTGTTGGGAATTTCAGCTCAAGTTTGAAATTTTAATAAGTATGCAAATATATTCATTGAATAAAACCGTTGCTCATTGAATAAAACCGTCACCAAAGCAAGAAAATATTCAGTATTTCTCAGGAATGCGTTAAAAATCTTCCCAAGAGAGCTCACCTCTAAGTTCATATGTTATCTTTTAAATCAATCTTGCACATGAAACGAAACATGAAGTTATTTATCTCTTTGATCTGATAGATTTGAAAGTTGTTTTACATTAATGAAAGTAAGTTTTTGGAATAAAGTTGTTCGAATGATGTCGTAATGTTCATATTAAAATTATGTTGTAGGATTGAATAACTTCGGTTTTTCGTTCGTTTCAAATCGATTGATCCTGTTTTAAATATTGTTTATTCTTAGACTTCTAATTACACTACGAAATAGACTAGAATAATTGAAACAAAATGCTTAATTTTTAAATTATTTTATATTTGAAATCATATTACATTTTTTGGGTTACATTTATTGTACCGTGTGTAACGAGAGGAGGCGGATGAAAAAAATATTAATTTCCCACTCTCCGCACTTTTCTTTTATGGTTGTCCTAGTTACTGCTCTGTGGACTTTCCCCTCTTAGCTTTTGCAACAATGGTTAAATGCAAACGATTAAAATTGTTTTGTGCGCAAACTATTATTCAATCAACGTTAATAGAATACTTTTTGAAGTACAGTCGAACTCATTTGTAACGAGCTCGGATATAACGAGAACTCGGATTTAACGAGGGAAACGAGAATATTTTGTTGGATCAATGTTTAGCCTATGGAACAGAATTCGTTTTTAACGAGCAAGACCCGGTTTTAACGAACAATTTTTTCTGTCTCGCAGTCTTTTTTTTTTCTCATCTTTCTAGTCTTATTCCTGTCTTATCTTCTTTTCTTTTTTTTTCTCTGCGGTTCAATACTTTTGTCTGAAAAATTCCAACAGCATTCCAGTGTTATTAAGTAAAGAACAGTATTTAATTCAATTAATTGATGTAATTAAAGGAAGTATTAAATAAGTTATGAGAACTCAATTATTTGAGCTCCCAAGCCACCCACCCCTTATGGTTGCACGCTGGCCGTAAGGACCTGTTCATTACGAGCACTCGGATTCAACGAGCAACATGTTACGGTCCCTTCGTGCTCGTTATAAGCAAGTTCGACTATATTTATATAACGGATGCTCATGATGGCAGGTTTTGCTAAAACAACTATTTAGCACCAGATTTGTTTGAAAAAAGTTTAGAAATAACTGATATATGGGGACATAAATAAAAGCGTAAGCGTAATTCGATAAACATAAAAAAAAAATGAAATGCATGAACAGCAGTGTATATATAAAAAAAAGAGTGAACACCTGTTGTTTTTCATGCGGTTTCCATGGAGACGATACAAAATTTCTAAAATTGATACGCTTATTTTAAAGTAACCGAGTATAATAGATTGAAATTCAAAATTTTGATCAAAATTACTTGAAAAATGTTTAACCGTGAAAATTAGTGTTTTCCATGAACTAAAACTACAACATCATAAATCAACAACACTCCAATTAAAAAAAATATATTAACCATGCCCGTAACTAGACCACTTCTTATTTTCCTGTTGGGTTTTTGTGTGAATTGGAGCACTCTACTTTTAACGATACTTTTTTCTTCCGTAATAAACGGCTTCCTCTTTCAAAAGAAAATGGCTGTTCTTTAGCGTACTAGCTAAACTTATAAGATCCGTTTTAATGATTTTCAATTCGCCAGAAGGACTCTCTGGACTAATGTATTGAACTCGATTGCTTCCTATGTATAGTTAATCATTCAAACCCAATTCGTATTCCTTTTGTGTAACTGATGGCCGCTGTTGGCGCGATGCCAATGCCGAACATCTACAGATATAAATTAAATGATTAACTAACCGCTTAAATGCTTTCAATTTGCATGGTAGGCTGTTTCCAACAAAGCCTTATTTCAGATATCTGTAGATTGGAGAAGGGGTGTTTAAATAAAATGGTTCATTCGAATGGTTCATGTTAGAGGTTTTACGTATTTGATTAATTTTTTGAAGCAAGAAGCATCATTTGGTTAGATGTCCCACTATTTTTTTTAATAGAAAATAACGGGAATGATTGTAAGGTTGAACTGTTCTGAGGGATGAAAAACCTGAAGTATCTAACAAATCCTACATCTTGGGATTCAAAAACTTTTATTCGGTAAATCGCAAACATATCAGACAGTTGCTATTTTCGTTTTATGAGTTCCCCTTGGAAAGTAATTAATTTGAAAATGTTTGACACACCGCGTTAAAGCTCATGTCTGATGCAATTGTGTTTGTACTGTCTGGTAGAGATATAAAACTTATTCAATTTGAAGCTTAGGCAAAAAAAAAAAAAAAAAAAATCCCTGGTGTTTTTTGATGAAGAAAAAGAAGAATCAATTTTTCCCTATTGAAATGAAGTTTAATTGTTATATTTTCTTACAAAACTTTTAAACCTGCTTACTAATTAAAAATATGCAATATAAATTATTTTTCCTTCTTAGAAATAAGCATAAAGCTTTTACTAAAACAAAAAACCTTTTGTTTTTCTTTTTTCTAGTGTGTTTTTACGTTCAAAGCGCGAAAAATTATCCAATATAGTTTAATCATCATTTGTCAGTCAATTTCGAGTAATGTATGCTTTTTAGAAATTAATAAATCAATTCTTTGACCTTTTTTGTGAATAGTGAGATTTCAAGCAAGAAACTGTTTTGCTTTCGCTTTTAAAAATTATTTCTTTCTTCATCATAACCACTAATTGATGTTATTGATATTGCCCTGTGTATACATTTCTAGTTTTAATGAGAAACACAGCATTTAAAACATTGATTGCGCAATGATATTAAATACTAAATGTATTTTAAAAAAAACCCTTAAAATGGAATGTAAGTATTACAAATTTTGGATACTTTACTAACCCAGTTCTAGCTGTAGGGTAGATTTTCATTGAAAAGAATATGTACTTAGTATAAAAAATCGTTACAGCGGTTCGCGGAAGAAAGCATTTTGCACATTTTGCGGTCATGTTTTAAGATCTTTCTGTTTCTAAAATCACTAGTATTTTTTCAAAATGAGACTTAAAAAAAAAAAACTGCTCCGAACCTAGTCGGATACCGTAACCCATATATGCCCAGTAGCCTAAAAACGCGACGCTTGTTAGTTACTGCATACTAACAAGTGTAATGGGTATATCATTTTACTAAAGCTGTTTTTCACAAGTTAAATAGTCCTTCTTGAGAAAACCATATAGAACCACTAGTTGGACATCAGAGTTTATTTATTGACAGCTATTTTTCAGACAAATCAGTCAAGCAACGATCCAGCATGGGTAGCCACAGAAAGTAAGTGTTTTTTGCGAACTTATTTTTCATAAAATTAAACTATTTTAAAATGATTTGGTTAAAATTGATCACAGATGCCTTCTGTAATGTTACTTTGCAAAAGTAAAGTCAAGTAAGGTTGTATTTTGTGCACATATCTGCCTAGTGTCCCATAAACAGGACGTTAAATAACTTAATAAATATGGCAACGGCGATCTATTTTACGCCTAAAATGTATGTAAACCATTCCAAGTAAGAGTTTTAAGCAGATAAAAATTGAAAAAAAATGTTAAAAAAAACTTGGGCATAAATGGGTTAACACTTGTACAGTTTAATTGTGCGAAAATGTTCAATTTATTGTTACACTGTAAAAAATAGATGTTGTTTAGTATAATACAGCTAATTTTACAGTAATAAACTAAAATTGGTAATTTTACTGTAGTAAACTGTAGAATTGCTAGTTTACAGTAGGGTCATTCCATTTTAAATCAACAAATGGGGTGCGCATCACCATTTTTGATTTTGATGAAAATTTGCATGTGTATTCCTTTTACTTCCCAGAGCTCAAAATAATGTTCATTTTATTTTTAAAAAATTTACCCTTTGATATATAGGCCCTTTTTGTTGTTGGCAACAGCGAAAATCGGGCGTTTTGATGCTTTGTCTTATGAACTATAACTTTTTTTCTATCAAAGATTTTGAGCTCAACTATAGCTCATTGGAAAGCTAAGAAAAAGATCTTTTTATATATGCTATCAATAAATTTCAGATTTAAAAAAAATACTTATTTTTTCAAGGTCAAAGTTCACGACGAAAATGACATTTTTTACTACTTTCGAACATTAAAAAACCCATGAAGGGTTCAAAGTAACAAGCCGATTTTTTCATCATATATTCATAGTCATGGTTACTTACTGTATAAAAAAAATTGGCTTGTTATTCCACCCCCTTTATGAGATATGCCCCCCCAAAGTTGTAAATTTTTTAAAAAATCCAATTTTCAACGCTAAAAAAATGCATGTGGGGGGCAAGATAAAAATTTTTTTATATGTGGTATTTTAAGTACTTTTTACCAGCTTTCTAATAAAACAAAAGTTGCTTTGTTATTCAAAGGCGTTTGGCAGATATAAAGGACTGAACTTTCAAAAAATTGCACAAAAACAACACGATTATTTTCATTTTTTTAAATCTTTTTTTTTATTTAAATGTAATTATATACCTTATTCTTTGCCTTAAATGCTAAAAAAAGACTAAGAAGAGCAATGAAGAAACATATTTAAAGTTTAATAAGATAATTTAATATTTTTAACACCTGGGAATATAGAATACCACTAAACTTGTCTGATTTTTAAACATCTGATTGCTACCTACAACAGGACTGAGCATTTCTCAACTTGTCCAGGTTTGTTCATACCATGTGGTCATCCTTGTTCTGACTTGCTCTCACATGTGTATCTTAGTTGTCTTTCAAATTCTGAAAGAAGTAGGTTGTTGAGCTAGTGTTTCTGCTGTAAAATCTTGTGAAGCTGATGTGATTTCTTTTCATTTCAAGTTCATTCATATTCACAGAATGTTTTGTTAAAGGTAAAAGAAGAAATTCTTTAGAATCCTTAAATATAAATTTAAATTTGTCTTTCTACATGTAAACTGTGAATAAGTTATGGATAACCCTAAATGCTCCATAGGAGTTTTTGAGAATGATGATTGTAATATTTTAAGTTACAGTAGGCAGTCTACTGTAAATAGTATTTCTGAGTACAGTGATGATGATAAAAATTTACTGCACCTGAGAACTGGATGTAAAACTATTGAAACTGTTTGTACCTACCAGCAAGAAGTTCCATAAAGGTGGCAAAACTTGGCAAGAAATTTTTTTGCATGGTAGGTACAAGCAGTTTCAATAGTTTTACACCTAGTTCTCAGGTGCAGTAAAGTTTTATCATCATCACTGTACTCAGAAATACTATTTACAGTAGACTGCCTACTGTAACTTAAAATATTACAATCATCATTCTCAAAAACTCCTATGGAGCATTTAGGGTTATCCATAACTTATTCACAGTTTACATGCAGAAAGACAAATTTAAATTTATATTTAAGGATTCTAAAGAATTTCTTCTTTTACCTTTAACAAAACATTCTGTGAATATGAATGAACTTGAAATGAAGAGAAATCACATCAGCTTCACAAGATTTTACAGCAGAAACACTAGCTCAACAACCTACTTCTTTCAGAATTTGAAAGACAACTAAGATACACATGTGAGAGCAAGTCAGAACAAGGATGACCACATGGTATGAACAAACCTGGACAAGTTGAGAAATGCTCAGTCCTGTTGTAGGTAGCAATCAGATGTTTAAAAATCAGACAAGTTTAGTGGTATTCTATATTCCCAGGTGTTAAAAATATTAAATTATCTTATTAAACTTTAAATATGTTTCTTCATTGCTCTTCTTAGTCTTTTTTTAGCATTTAAGGCAAAGAATAAGGTATATAATTACATTTAAATAAAAAAAAAGATTTAAAAAAATGAAAATAATCGTGTTGTTTTTGTGCAATTTTTTGAAAGTTCAGTCCCTTATATCTGCCAAACGCCTTTGAATAACAAAGCAACTTTTGTTTTATTAGAAAGCTGGTAAAAAGTACTTAAAATACCACATATAAAAAATTTTTTATCTTGCCCCCCACATGCATTTTTTTAGCGTTGAAAATTGGATTTTTTAAAAAATTTACAACTTTGGGGGGGCATATCTCATAAAGGGGGTGGAATAACAAGCCAATTTTTTTTATACAGTAAGTAACCATGACTATGAATGTATGATGAAAAAATCGGCTTGTTACTTTGAACCCTTCATGGGTTTTTTAATGTTCGAAAGTAGTAAAAAATGTCATTTTCGTCGTGAACTTTGACCTTGAAAAAATAAGTATTTTTTTTAAATCTGAAATTTATTGATAGCATATATAAAAAGATCTCTTTCTTAGCTTTCCAATTAGCTATAGTTGAGCTCAAAATCTTTGATAGAAAAAAAGTTATAGTTCATAAGACAAAGCATCAAAACGCCCGATTTTCGCTGTTGCCAACAACAAAAAGGGCCTATATATCAAAGGGTAAATTTTTTAAAAATAAAATTAACACTATTTTGAGCTGTGGGAAGTAAAAGGAATACACATGCAAATTTTCATCAAAATCAAAAATGGTGATGCAACAACTTTTTTGAAAATTTGTTGATTTAAAATGGAATGACCCAGTAATAAACTAAAATTTCTAGTTTTACAGTTTATTACTGTGTATTTTATAGTTTCAAACTGGAACCTCTGCTGCATGTTCTTAGAGTATATTACAGCTAATTTTACAGTATTATTGCCAATTTTACAATAATAAACTGCAAAATTGCTAGTGTTACTGTAATATGCAGTAAAATAGCTAGTTTTACTGTTGATTACTGTGCCTTTATAGTTTTTAACTTGAACCTCTGTTGCCAGTATACTGTAAAAACAGCTAAACCAAAGTGATGAAAACGGAAGAAATGATTCATTCTTTAAATATCCGAGGCAAATGAACATATTTTGTTTCATTTCTGAAACCAAGTGAATTGAAAACAAGTATTTCCATTTACTTATAAGCGGGGACTGCCTCGGAAAAGGTTAACCAAACGCCTGACTGCATTAGTCCTTTCCGGCCGGTTTCATGGCCAAAACCGGGACAATTTTTACGAGCCATAGATTCCGGGACTTCTTGACAAGCCGGATCCTGCGGGATCCGGGAGAATGGGGGGAATCGGAGGGGGGGGGGGGTATTTGCTCTTTCCCTTTCCCAGAACAATGTTTTACGGAAATATTTTGTGCTCCTGAAGCTCTTGAACTTGGGTTTTAGAAAATTTTATGGCGCTGGTTTTTTGAGCAAACTGCATTATGGGGAAGGTTGTACAAAACATTTCTTGCCGTTAAGTTGAACCAAACGGAAAGGAATTTTTCTGCCGTGTTTGGTTTGTGCGGAATCTGTTGAAAGTTCGCTGCGAAAACGATTCTTGTAGTTTCTTTTTTTATTATTTTTTTTTTCTGTGAATATTTTTAATGGTACGTTAGAAAGCAGAGGTATGGTTTGCAGATAACAGCTACTTACTGCACATATTAGCATTTGTCTTGTGGAAGGGAAATGTTTTGTAATTTATTAATTTAATTGGAATATATTGTGCATTATATTGCTCACCATTCATACAGATTTATGATAAAAGCAGAGTGTATGAACGAGATAAATGTTATAAATTTAAATTTCATCTGACTGCTTTCACTTTCTTTTCAAATGTTTTTCTTTGCAAAATGTCCTGATTAGAAAAATATGAAGTGTTTGTGTGTGTCTTCTCAAACTAAATGATTTGTCATGTCAGTCCTATTATATTCTGCTTTATTCAGGAGGAAGTTAAAGTGTCACATGAACTATATTTTTATGAACTAAGTTCCCTCCTCCCGTGAAAAAAAAAAAAAAAAAAAATGTGTCGACTTCTATTCTTTCAACACGCGAAACATATATATATATATATATTATATATATATATATATATATATATATATATATATATATATATATCATTAATAGATGTTTAGAATATTAGTAGTGACCATCTGACTTTTTTTTCTTTGAAAATTTTGCTGAACATGCTGTGATGATAAAAATAGAAGAGTTTTAGCTATGAAGAATGAAAGAAAAAAATTCTACAACGGGATTACAGTCAAAACTGTAAAGTTAACCATCCTTGTAAGTTGACCACCTTTCTCAGGTACCAAATAAGTAATAATAATTTTGATCAACCTCTATACGTTGACCACATGTCTGAGTTGACTACGAAAGTATTGCACCGCAAATGGTCATCTCGTACACTGTACTTTACTTTATTATAATGACCTGTAAAGTTAGTGCACATTTAGTGGTAATATTAATCATTTATTAACCATAACCACCCATTGTAAAGGTATAAGTTTTAAATACATATAAACGTAATCGTGTGCTGCTCAAAACCCGTACTTTATTAAATGTTATGTAATCTTTCATTTATACTTGTGCTGTTGAAAATCAATTGCACTTGTACTTTTAATTGGTATGGCTTTGGAGCAACTTTTCGCTCATTGCAACTTACCAACCAGTGACAATGAGTTCGATTATTATTTACTTTTTAACACGAGACCTTTCTCAAATTTGCGCATGTGTCAGGTCTCTTCGGATTGTATCAAAATAGTGATAATAGATATAACGATGCAAGCGGATTTTTTTTCCAATCGGGACTTATTTATTCGACGTGTTGGTTATTGCGTTGATGTTATGTTTTTTCTATTTTAATTTATTCCTCTTCCTTATAGAATCTAGTAAAAAAATTATTTGATTAAGCAGAAATACTGCGTTGGTGCATTTTCTCAAGCTGTTTCCCCGTTTTGAAACAGAACCGATCAGCGGTATTAGTCGCAGTTTTCAAGGATGTACATTATCTGACATTGCTTTTTCTCAGCTAGTAGCAATCAATACATACCAAAGCATCAGAGTAAGCTCAATGAACGCATTTTTCTTAAACAATTAAGGTGCCTATCGGACCCTGCATTTGGAAATTTTTCTGGGAGAAGATATATTTTCCATGCAAATAATTTCAAATAACAACAAAATTTCATCCCCATATGAAAACGCTTTTTTTTCCCTCAAAAACAGGGTGATTTCATCCCTCATCCCGACTCCTCTAAGTGACAGAACTGGTCTCTAGGAAAGTGAAACTGACTAGTCCGACGTTTTTCTTCTTGGAAACATAGTAAAATTAACTGTAGTGCATTCAGCTAGATGTGATAGTCAAGTAAACTAAGCTTGACACTTGGTAATACCGTAGCCTGCTTGTCGTTGAAATGTTGAAAACAGCGCCAATTAGATAAACGAAATGTTCATGAACAGAATCTTCAAATATGGTTCAATTCATGGAATTAGCAAATGTTGGGGCCAAACAGCAACCCTCTTTTTTTTTATTTCCGCTATCACTTCTCTATGAATGAGGTTTAGTCTGTTAACAAGAAATCATTGAGCAACAACTAACAACTCTATTCCGGCCCGTTCATAAGTGGATGAAAAATGAAACCAGCAAACAAAGTGAATGATAAAAAAATAGTGCAGAAGAAATAACTTCATGTTGAGACAATAAGTCCTCTGCATATGATGAAGTCAAAGTCAAGTTAAAATAAATATTCAGAGCGTATTGTCATCGGAACAAGCCACCATACGGCAAATGAAATTTATTCCAAATCTTTACGGCAATCCCTCCCTTTTATGAGACATTACTATACCCACTCTGCGCAAAACGCCATTTAGAACAAGCATTTTCTTCCCACCAAAGAAGGAAAATACCGTTGTAGGGGGACCAGAACAACCCTCAATACCGAGGCCTTTACGGTTGATTTCATGGCTTAGTCCAGACGATTTTTATGAGCAATAGATTCCGGTACCTCTTGACAAGCTAGATCCTAGAAGGGGTCGGTGATTGTGTTCGCTCCCTTCTTCGGCTGTGGCCAAATAGCGTTCTATTGAAATATTTTATGCCTCCTAGAACCTTGATCGCGATTTTTGGAACTTTTATGTTGTTCGGTAATCCTTGTTTTCTTTACGAAACGTTGCTCAACTCTTTGGATATTCGTTCTGTGTCCGGTAGAAGGCTGGAGCTTGTGGTGTGCCTGCCTTTCTGTGAGTGCCATTTTGGATTACAGTGAAAGCACCGTAAAACTTGTACATTTCTCTTATATACGTTTTTTTTACGGATACGTTTCTCTCTTCGGTTTTTATCATTTAATGTTTTTAAAATCAGTTTCTGCAGAATCCAATACATAATAACGTATGCCTATTATTCGGTTTTTCACTTATACGTTTTTTTCATACAGTCCATTCAAGAACGTATAAACGGTATTTCATTGTACTGGCATTATTGTTATTATTATCTTTTTTTAACCATAACTTTTCCATTAGTGAAATGTTTTTAATTTTGTTTTAATACATGTAACTTTATTTGAACCGAAACTTGTAAATTAAAATAACATTAATCCATCATTATCATAAAAATCCTTAAAAAATGATAATTATAGTTTCCTCAAGGGGAAAAAAACTTATCGACTTTGAAACATTGTCTTAATAACTGAGAAATCAAGTTACTTAAAGATTAAATACAAGTACGAAAATAAGAAAAGAAAGGAATAAATGTATTTAAAAATGCTGGTAATTTACTTGCAAGCAGTATTGAAACCAGAGATTTTGCCAGGATTTTTTTTTCCAAAGCGTGATGATAATCCTAGATATTTTTCAGAGGAAATTCATTCTGAAGGAGTGAAATATAAAACAGCAGACTGCTTCATCCATCCCATAAAAATCTAAGGATATAATGAAGGTGGCAGCGAACTGAAACATTAGTACCAGTTTAATTTTTAATGATCAGAATGCTTAAAATAAATAAATAAATAAATAAATAAAGTATTGAAATGTAATATTTTCAAAATTCCAGTAATTCTTAAGTCTCAGGTTTTGTTGCCCTCCTTTTTTTAAAGATGCAAAATTTTTATTTAATATGTATGGCATAAAAATATACTTAACTAAATATTTGAGACGTATTTTCGATTTTTAATGTGTAGAAAAGCTCTTTATCGCTATCAAAAATATCTCTGATTGAAAAACATATTCAAAATTTGAAAATTTCATGTTTGAAAATTTGCTAAAGGCAGCATCACTAACTATACGAGTTGCTGGAAATTTTAGTCGGAACTTTTTTGCTGTGTCTGTATTATCATTAGTTTGAGGCGGCCTACCGCTTAGATTTCTTTGTTTAAAAAATCCCTTTTCTTTTTCCTTCCATAATACATACTAACCTAATGAAAACCATGGGCAACGTGGCTTTCGTTGAGGTTTTTTTTTTACGAATTATCTCTTTCAACTTTTCTAGACTGCCCTTTCTCGAATCTTCTTCCGGTATTGATTATTTTTTTCTACTTTTGCATTAAACGCTGTACTTACGTTAGTAATAGGAATATCACTCTTATCAAACTAAATTTTTATATTGAACTCTTTAAAACGCATAGCTGCAAAACTAAGTAAAACAAAACTTTTTTGGAAAAAGTCACACGTCTGTAACTACGAAAAGATACGAGTTATAAAAACTTTTCTGTCTCGCAAAAAACAATCAAAAGACTATTTTAAACCATTTGACTGTCTCTGGTTGTTGGTCTACATAATTAGTTGAATAAAAAAACGGGGGGGGGGGGGTAACGCATTTGAGAAAAATTTGGAATTGACGGTATCTACTTTTGTAGCTTACGCTTCATTTGGTTGGAAAGTTTATTCTGATGCGTACAATTTGACGGAACATGTTCCCAGGTAGCACAAATAACCTTTAAACGTTTTATAAACATTTTTAAGCGGTTGTTACAACGTTAATAACCATTTTACAACCTTTAAAAAACGAAATATGCTACTTGGGTTTGCAGGTGGGAAATTAAAAAAATAACATTAATAGCCGTCCGCAAAAGATGTTTATTCATTCATATTTCCAATCGTGATTCTCTGTGCATTCTATTTAATTCCAGTACAAATTAGAATGCAGTGGAGTGCGTTCCATGCTAGTTTCCCTTTGGGGCTTTTCGAAACATTCGATTCCAAATGCATTACAACAACAGAAATTCATTGGAACATCCCAAAGGTATAAACCCGTCATATACGCAGCACTATCAGCTCACTAAATTGTTTGTTCTTCTGTAAATTTTGAGAAGCGCTATCTGATCGGCAAATTTAACTGTTATGTTTACATTACAATTAATTTATCTCCGAATTCAAAACAATTCGCTTTAATACCTCATTATAAATCTTTTATGTGCTATTTAAGTACTTGTCTAAAATAACATTTTTGTCTGAAACAACATCGGACGATATTTAAATCAGCTTACCTTTTTTGATGCTGCCAGCTTGTCGGCAACTAATTAAATTTCTCTCGAAACCATTTGCCAGCGATGGAAAAGCTCCACCGCTGCAGTACTTAGTGCTTCAACCTTCGTATTTTAGTTAAGTTCTTTAAAACTGGAGTTTGAAGATATATTTAACTGATGCTTTTACGTTAATGAAGGAAAAACAATTTAAATGGAATTGTAAAAATTGAATTAAGTTCTTTTAATTATTGTAAGATGCATTTCGTTCTATGTTAGTTGCAAGTGAATTAAATTTTAGAGAATGAGAAAGCTTGTACCGGTAGCGTGCATTTAAAGGAATTAGTTTTGTTTGATTTTTCTATCGATGTTTAATTAATTTATTAAGGTCTTTGATGTTGCGCAGTCGAATGATGTTAAAATGTGAGCTTTGTAAGAATATTTATGCTTAAAATCAAGGACAAGTAAAGTTTATTACCACATCTCGTCCGAAAACTTACAAAATTTATTTTTTTAAATATTAATGACAAATTGAGTATCGTGGAAGAAAAAAAATGAAAATAGAAGTTTTTCGTAAAACAAAATGTTCTATCAATTTTAAATGAATTTATTGATGCCTTTGAGCAAAACGTTTATGCTCAAATAGGCAAGTACATTTTTGTTGCCACACAGTGTTTGAAGAGTTCCAAAATATTTGGAAACATTTTAAAAGGCAAAATCGACTGTCACGAAAGCACAAAAAACCTGACAATAGAAGATTTTCCTAAATCAAAGTTTTCTATCGATTGATTAATGATTTTTTTCTTTCTTTGTTGCTTCATTTGGTTCACAAGTGATTGTATAAGTATTTTGAAATGTGCGGTAAGTGAGTTCAATATGCAGAATATTTTTGTGAAGAAAAAGGACCTAGAGTTTTTTGTTGCCATATTTCTCTTGAAAAATTACAAAAAACTTTCAAAACTTAGTGGACAAAATTGATTTATAAAATTGCAATCTCTAGTGACTACAGAAGACTTTGGTAAATTTAATTTCAAGTAGTGTAATAATTCACAGACACTAACTAAACAGGCTGTTTGCAATTGCATTATTTTTTAAAATCTAAACTAATAAAGCATATATGTGTATAGCGCAATTGTTTATTGTTTGTTTTGTAATGTGAATGAAAAATAGTAAATTCAAGGGTATATATATATATTTGGGGTACTATAGCCCCAGAAACCACCTGAAAGGTTTTTTTTGATCTCAAAACATTCACCATTAGAATATTGAAACCACGTACACTGCAAAAAAAGTAAAGTAAGAAATTTACAGTTTATTGCCGTGAAATTTATAATACTGGCAGCAGACGTTCCAGTTTAAAACTAAAATTTACGGTCATAAACTAAAATTAGCAATTTTACAGTTTATTACTGTAAAATTAACAATTTTGCAGTTTAGTACTGTAAAATTAACAATTTTGCAGTTTAGTACTGTAAAGTTAGCAATTTTATAGTTTATTACTGTAAAACTAGCATTTTTTACAGCTTATTAGTATAAAATTAACTGTATTATATCGTAAAAACAACATTAATTGTTTACAGTGTAGTAAATTACAAGGATACATTTACTGCTATAAAAAAAAAAAAAAAAAGTACCATCACAACATTGACTGTCTTTGAAAGAGATCCCGCTGTGAAATTCATAATTGTCAAGGCTTTTGCGAAATTCACAGTCACGATAACAACTTTTTCCCGAAATTCACAATCGGCAAAATGGCCCCTCCAATATCATCAAAAGAAACCTTCAAACCGTCAAAACGGGTGTGTCACAAAATTATTATCATACATTAGCATTAAAACGATTTTCTGAAGTGCCTTAAATTTCTTCCTTGAACCATGCATTTTCTGTTTTTATTTAATTTATCTAGTTGACTTCAGTATATTTTCGTCGTTCCCGACTGATTTGAGCTTGCTAAGTGTAATACTAAATTTGAATATCTAATTTGAATATAATGCCTTTGTTTTAGCCAGTAGCAAAATGTTGACCGATGTAATCTACGTATTTCGATTTAGTAGCGTTGAGTTGTTGCAAAGAAAAAAAATCGTTGTAAATAAAATTTTTCCAGTCTTAACAAAATATTCAGGATTCCCCCCCCTCCTCCGACTAGATGCCGATATTAATATTCTATTTCAGCTGACGATGAGTTTTTATGCCAATTGAAAACAGGAATAAATGGCCGTAAACGGAACATATTTAGAAATTTTATCGTTCTCTTATTTAGCGAAATTACAATCCCAACACGAATGGTAAAAGAAATTAATTCAACTATTGAACATTAAGTGTAATATATTGTGGTATAAATTGTCTCAATAAAATGATAAAATTTGATCGTTTTCGTTTTTACTTTTCAAAAAGTTGATACAGAAGTACTAGAACTATTAAAACCTACAAGAAGAAAAATTTCGCTGTTGCACGTATTTAATCTAGTTCTTCCCAGAAACAATGCAACATTACTAAAATGAGAGGGAGGGGTGTAGAAAAGCTTGCACGAAAATAGTTACGCTTTTTCTCATTCGATCATGATTTAAAAACAAAAAGACTCTTTGACGTGTATAATAATTACATAATTGAGGTGTTTAACTGCTGCAAGAGGAAGTATTTTTCTATTATCTGGGGTTGGATGCAAGGAAATTATTACACCTGTGCCAAAATTAATACCACAAGAAAAAAATTTGACCAGATCAATGAAAACGAACCCAAACATGGCTACTCTCCTTGTTTGGTATTTCAGCTTTTGGTAGATCCGACTTCTGCAGTGTTTTTCGTGTCCCATGTATCCTTATTCTCAAAATGCAATTTTGAACAGTCGCGTCGTAAATTTCATGTCAATCGGCGTAGTTGAAAGCAGTAAGTGAGGAGATGCATAAAAGTCTCCATAAGAGGAACTAAGATTAGTGTTTGAAAGTTGAAGAATGAAAAATTGTGGTTTTTAAAACGGTCTATTAGCAAGGAAATTGGTATTTCAGCGAATGCGTTATTCGAGCGTTCCGATTTTTCCTATCTCTTTCACTATCTATATGTCTTGTCATCCTGTGACACATCAGACATTTGTTCTTTGATGGAAACTTTTCAAATGTTGTTATGTTAAGTCGTTTGAATATATTTTAGTGTGGAATAAGTGAAGCACATATAGATTGCTTTAGAATGGATGATTAATATCAGCATCTACTTTTTGGACAAATCAATAGTCGTTTTGTTTTGTAGTTTGTTTATCTCTGATAGGTAGTTTTTTGTAACTTAGTGGTAATTGCTATCGTTTGATAATTGTGGAAGTTTAAGAGTGAAAAATTGTGATTTTTTAGACGCTTTATTAGCAAGGAAATTGGTGTTTCAGCGAATTTGTTATTCGAACGTTCCAATTTCCCTATCTCTTTCACTATCTATATGGCCATTCTGTGAAACGTTAAAAATTTGTTTTTGGTCAAAAAATTTTAATGTTGTTCTGTTAAATCGTTTGAATATGTTTAAGTGTGGAATAAGTGAAGCATTCTGCTTTAATGAGATGGATCATTGATGTCAACATGTAATTTCTGGACAAATCGATTGCTTTGTTTATGGCTTGTTAATCTCTGATAAGTTCTGCTTCTTGTAATTTAGTGATAATTGCTTTTATCTCATAATTTTTTAATATTTATTTTGTAATTACGTCATATTTTTACTAGTTTTAATTCATGCATATATTTTAGATAAATTTCTTACATTTTCAAATACGCGAAACTCAAAATTAAATTTAAGTATTTTACGAAATAAGCATATTTCTGTATGAAGCGTGTCTGCATTAAAAAAAAAGTGTTAGTTCTATAACTCGTCTCCAAACGGAAATCAAATCCTATGCCTTGAATGTTACGAAAACAAATTTACACTTCTTAAAATTTTGTTGTTTACTGTAAGCTGAGATATCTCAGTTTTGTTTTCTCCGTTTTTCAAAAAGCAACCTCTTCTACTTATTTTTTTGGAATGTTTTTCTTTTTGTAACCTTTGTAGCTTTTGTATTCTATTTATCTTTTACTTATAACACGTCTGCAGATGGGTATCGAATTGGAAACTTAGAATACTGAAAAAAAAAAAGAGTAAATAAATAAAGAAAAAAGCATCAGAATATTAATGTGTTAGGGCTAGTATTTTAATCTTGTTATTATGCTGTTTTTTTTCTTTATACATAAGCAGTCATTCTAATCTAAGTTTCCATCTTTCAATTTTCCGACAAGGATGAAATTGCTAAAGCAGAAATAATTTCGAATATAAAATTTCATTTTTTCCTCCGAAATTTGATATTGGAACATTCCAGCCAACAACTTTACTTGATAGATCGATGTGAGGTCAGAATTGCTTGTCAAGCGCAATGCCGGTCGAAGCGATGAACACCCACGTTGTTGCCAAACCTTGAGGAATAATAATTAAGTGCGTACTCTATCCGGTAACTTGACACTTGAGACCACCTGCTGCTATGCTTGTCTGTCCATCAATCTGCCCGTATCAGGTACTTTAACGCGTGCACGTACTTCAATTCGTGTGGCTATTGTTTTACTGGTTTAAAAAAAAAGTTGAGGTGGTACTTGCTTTTTGATGGTGTGGGTTTTGGTTCAAATTGTATTCATTCCTTCCTTTAAGTGTTATGCAGTAATGAATCATTGAGCTTTTTTACCTTCATCATTTTTGACGGACTGTAGACCGCTGAGAAATTCGGAATAAGTGGAGCAAAAGTTTTTGAGTGATTTATGACCATGGACTAAATGTGTTTGCCGGAATGAAAAATATTTAAGGGAATTATTTAACCCTTTACTTTTGAGTGCATATGGTGAGTCCAGCGAAAACCACCTGTGGCCTATGCGCGTATCCAGGGAGGATCCAGAAATTCTTCAAGGAAACTGCAGTTGTTTATTCATATTTCTTACCCCTATCTACGTATCCTGATTTATGCACTCAAACATACCACTTGAACGTGACTTGATCTGGATCATCACAAATCGTCTGCAATCACGATTTGGCGACTTCGATTTGGTAAAATTACTCAGGAAAAGTTCATGGAGCTGTGTTTAAAACAGCCGATCTTGAAAGAATATTTATGTGATTATACCAACTCTGTCGTAATAAAATTAAAATTTATGCATGTATATGTTGCAAAGAATAAGGTAAAATAAATGAATAAAACAACTTAAATAAATAGTAAAGCAATTTTCATAACATTCAAAATATCTTTAAAATTTTTACAACCTTTTGAAGCTTATAATATTGAGATTTCTCAGCTACTGTCTAGTTTGTCCCTTGGATTTCATTTAAAATGTTTTTCTATTTGTTACTTGTTACTGTTGCATTAGCTAATTATTAAATTAATATTTGTTGTTTCCTTTTTACATATCTACTTTTGTCTTTTTTCTTAGTTTAATATTTTTTGAATTTTATACCGTATGATATATACACGATGCATAAATACTAAATTTCCTTTTCTTCTCTTTCTAGGTAAGTGCCTATATTTTCATGTTCCTGTGTTTTGAAACAAGCTATTCAAACTTTTTGCTCGAAAGGATTTCCTGGAAGCAGAGTAGGAAATTCTTTCATCACTTTTTGTATTCGCTGCATGTAAATTCGGAATCTCTTGGCAGTTCGTTGTCATTTTTTACTCCGCCTATTGTTTTTGCGGAACTAGAAATTGGGTGTTGTTGTCTTTTTAACATTTTACGTTGTTTTCGGAATAGTTTCCGACATTCTCTGGGTGAAAGCCTGGAAGATAAAACTTTCCTGTTTATGCATGCATTCGTTGTAACATTGTAGGGATTTCTGAATCAACGAAAGTTTTGTGGGTCTCTATTTTTTTTCTTTGTCTAGCAATATTTATATGCAAGCAGAGGGGAAAATTTTTAGCTATTTTTTTTTAATTTTTATTTTGACTATTTTAAGTGTTGATGATGTTTGTAAGTTTTAAAAGGTTACGTCATTTATAGACATCCCCTTATGAAATAATCCCGTTGTGAAAATATATGTTAATTACTTCTGTATGTGCTTTGAGATAAATTCATACTTTGTAACTTAATCACTGAACCTTTGGCAACTGCCCAACGAAACAAACTGCTAATTGAGTTTCGAACCTGATTTACTAAAGTATTAAGCTTAATCTTGTTTTAATCGCTGTATTTGTTTCAATACATTCTATTAGTTTGAAGCTGTTATTTTATGCTGATTGTAGTTCTTTGCTTAACTCGTAGGGGCGTAAAATTTCTGAGTATAAACTAGACCCATTGTTAAACAAAAATTTCATTACGTACTGGTATATTACTTGATAAACCTATTCTAACATGTTAAAATTTGCCAAACGAACACATTCCATAATATTTGTTGATGATATATTACCAGCTACTTTATTTAAGCAAAATAAAGTAGCTGGTAAAAAAAGAGAAGTCAAAAAATGCTTACCATTCACTCTACTAAGTATTAAAAATGGCTATACCTTTTAACCCCGCCGTTCCCAAAGAGTTAATTTGAATTCATATCTGAAATCGAATGTAATAAACTTTCTTTTCCTCTTTTTAAAAATTATCTTTTCTAAGAAGTGTTCGTATTTGCTTCTTACTAATATTCTCTTCTTGAGCAAGGATAATATGCCAAGGGTGGCAATCTCTCTTTGAAAATACTGCACACGTGATAAGGAAGATGAATTTAATCTTCCAATGAAGATAATTTATCGTCAAGGGGAAAATAGTCTGAATTTATTCCCCACTTAGTAGATCGCCTGCTTTGTTGCCTTCAATTACACGTAATGGTCAAGTGTTAAAAGTATCCGTCACCATGGCTCATACAAAAGGAAGCCTTTTAAATCCTCGCCCGGGCTTTTATTTGTTCACAGTAAATGGCAACACATCTGTAAATTTTCCACCGGAGGCGAAAGGAATGAGAGAGGAGCTAGTGAAAGCCCAACTTGCATTCTTTTGAAGTGGCTACTTTATGGGTCCCTTTGTCCTTGCTTCTGACAGCTTTCTCAGGCGTTGCGGAAAGGAAGTGGAGAGAAATTATGTTTCTATTCTCTTAATTAAGAATTAAATAGTGTGTGGCCCGATTCCATAAATTTGGTCGTGTTGTTATTTCCTAAGAAACGCTTCGGGCAATTTCTATCCCGGGCCCTGGTTTCCGAGAACTGTTTACACGTTGTGCTAGAGAAAACAAGACGAAATGTGTCGTGTGATTACGTGTTTCGAAGTTCTCCTGGAAAATTAATATTTTAAGGATAGGGTTTAATTACTAATGAGGAAAGTTCTGGAGCCTATAGTCAATAAGACGCATTTTAAAAAGTAAATAGTCTGAATTGTGTCTGATATTTAAAAAGCAACATACAATTGAGTGCATAAAAACAGCATAAGAGTGCCTGTTAATTAAGCCCTGTTCAATCTGATACATTATTTCTCTAACCTATTTTTTTTTTTTTTTTTATGCTGCATGACGTGATGATAGCATTAAGAACTTCTAATATTCTATTCCAATTTTAGAATTTGTCCTTTATCAGATATTGATGCTGTTTATTTCCAATTCAAATAAAAAAATATTTCTCATTAAACAATAAAAAAATATTTAAAAAATGATGCGACGTCCGTAATATCGGATATCGGATTTTCTGTTTTAATATAAATTGATTTATGAAATTCGTAGTGCGGAGGGAAAAGAAAAATGAAATAAGAAAACGAAGAAAGATATACAACCAAAAAGTAATTTGAATCGATTGTGAGAATCAAGGAAATTAAATAATATTTTAAAATAAAGTTAAAGAAGTGACATTCAAAGCGAGCGGGAGGTTGCTGGGGAAGATATGATTTATTGTGCCTTTTGTTGGGGGTTCTGAATTAAAAATGACGGAGGAATTGAAAAATACAAAATGTTTTAATGTGAAAAAGTTTCGGGGTGTTTAAAGATGTGTGCATAAATTGAATTATTTAATCATTGTTCAGAAATTGGACGCAAACATATAAAGTGTGCAATAACAGTAATTTAATTGAAGGGCGTGTTTGTGTTATAAACTGAAATGGAAATTGTTCTTTAAAATTGCATAATGTGAAAAATATTCGTTCAGCAAAGTTAGCGATAATTGAAATTGCCGGTGGATAAAGGTGATATGTGGCAGTTTTTGAATTTCTAGAAAAAGCTTTCAAATAAAAAAAAATGTTTTTTTAATGGATTTTTCTCAACGGGTAAAACGGGGTCAATTCTTAATTACTAACCATTTCTGTGACTAAGGGGACATGATACTGATGGACTTATCTTCATCCATGGTAAAAAGTAAGTTTCAAAAACTCACATATCACCTTTATCCACTTGCCCCTTCAATGTAATACAGTCGAACCTTGTTAAAACGAGCTTTAAGGGACCTTTTAAATCAATTCATGTTAACCGTAGTTAGTCCTATTCGACGGGCAAAATAAAAAAAGAAAAACAAGGGTTCTGCATAGAAAAGTTTCAACGTAGTACATTGTTGAGTTTTAAAACTTAAGAAAGGGAAATATTAAGGAATGAAAGCTATCAGTTCTTCATTACATTACGAAAAATAAAACAGTGTTGCAGTCTTTTTTTCGCGGATATAAAATTCCCGGCATGTGTTTTTATTCTTTATTTCTCTCCCCGAAAGGATTTCAATAAGCACCCCACCCATTCTGGTCAAAGTATTGTTAAATTTACAAAAGAGGCCATGAGAAGCAAAGAGGTGTTAATGACAAAAATAAGATTTTGCTTAAAAAGTGGACTATGTTCGAATTATGTGGGGGCTTTAATGTGTTAGTCTATCTAAAACGCGTTGGATTGCAGTACCCGTTAGAACTGCTTCCTTGCAGCATAGCTTGCCCTTAAAAAAAAAAAAAATCTCCAGAAATTTCATTTTTATCTCTTTGTTTGTTTTTTGAAAAAGGATTTCCGAAATTTAAATTGTGTTCTTGGGGAATAATTCGGAAGTACGTTGGGAGCTGATAAATGACAACGGGTAATCCATGACCACAAGATCCTGACTTTAAAAGAGTTCGTTTCTGAATAGACCAATGAATACAGTTGTTTGTAATTGCAAAAGCAAATTGGCTTTCCTCACCCTCCATTTTAAGAAAGGGAATCTTTCCCTTCCAGAATTTCCTATCATGGTTGGTTTAGAACAAAATTTAAAGACTCATTCTTACCGAAAAGACGGTAAAGGAGAGAAAAGGTTTGAATAGGGAAAAGGTACATAATGTCGAAAACTGCATAACATGTCCAAAATAAGCTATGTTTTATTCAGAGTTGGAATATACAAAAATGAAGAAAATATGTAGAACAATAATTTTTTCAGCTCGTCAACATTTTATAACTGAGACGTTCCTTTTCTACCTTGTTCAAGTTTTCCCTTTTTTCCGTCTAATTGTCGTGATAATTCTGAATTTCAAGATTGCTTAATTTTTCAGAAATGTTTTCCAGAAGTAGGGTAGACAGATCAGTGAGTGAACACTTAAGCAAATTTTTAATTTAAAAAATTTATCGCTTCGGAAAAAATAGTAGCATTTGCCACATGACAGTAAAAACATTTCAGATGCTATACGCAGTATTTAAAAAACAGTTGGGAGAGTTTTTATGGTTCTGCATCAGGTTTTATGGGGGGTTAGAACGAAAAAAAGTACCCAGACCCAGTGAATGAACACCCCCACCAGTGAACAAATGCAGCATTTTCTAGTCAGTTTCTTTCGGTAAGTGTGTAGTAAGGAGTTACTTGGTTACTTCTGCTAATTCATCTAAGAAAAAAGCTTCAAAACCCTATTTTTTAAGGAAAAATACGAGGTGTTCATAGTTCATTCACTGGAAGTGTTCATTCACTGGGCGGTCTATCCTATCCTACACAAAAACAAAGATAATAATTAGAACAATATTTTTTCAGATCGTCTAAATTTATAACTTAGACGTTCCTTTTCTACCTTGTTCAAGTTTTCCCTTTTTTCCGTCTAATTGTCGTGATAATTCTGAATTTCAAGATTGCTTAATTTTTCAGACATGTTTTCCAGAAATATATTTTAGTAGTTGCCCTAGGAGACAAACTAATGCACGTCATATAAGACAAAATATTTATTTACTAGAATATCGGCTCCAGTTTTCTGTAAAAGAAGAAACTCTTTTAAATTTTAGTTTTCGTCATGCACGTTGACACATAAAACTTCAAGGGATTTGTATTTGAATGAAATAGAATTTTCTAGAAACAGCGTTAGAGACATAAAAGGAAAAAAACCTTGCTTTCACCATTGTGAAATGCGTAACTTGGCGTATTTCCTTCGATCTAAGCCTAGCTTTTTCCCTTGCCTGTCAAAAACCGTTGCCACTTGACAAATTAAAAGCCGTGAATAAAAGGGGAGAATTTTCACCCTTTTGCGCTGCGTAAAATTCCTAAAAGCTTCCTTTCCTTTTGTTCGTAATCCAAGAATTCGGCTTTAGAATCTATCTCAAAAGTTTCAAACTTGCAAATGCAAACGGGGGATAAAACGGGAAAGAATTCGCTGTGTTCTATGGATTATTATGATTGTTGATTTATTGCATAGTTTGTTCGATCTTGAGGTTAAGCTTCGCTCGCTTTGTTCCACGAGCCGGAAGAATGAAATTTACGTAAGATTAGAAAGCTTTCCCCTCGTTTCCCGCATTGCTAAATGTGCGCCTTGAACTGGTGTAAGAATTACGACTGTTTTAAATAACTGTCCGAGAAGCGGAATCTGATTAGTCAGTTACAATTACAGTTTGTTTCGAGTTGCATTATTTAATTATGAATAGGGTTGCGTGCTGAAAAGAGGAGTTTAGATGTAATGGGATTTTAGAGTGCTAATGGAAATTCTGTTAAAATCGATTCACTCCTTCTGGGTCGTGTTGAGCATGTTATGTTTATGGAGTGCGAAATCATACGTTTCTAACCCTAAATCATAAAGGTTTTTTTGCGCATATATTAATCATTCTAAGGTACTTACTTGTCTTTGAAAAATTTGCAAGGGAGTAATTTCTCGATAAAATGGTAAGCAGTTGTTTTTTTTTTTTTTTTTGATTCAATGAGATAATACACTGCAAGAAAAATCCTAAACGTCTCGGAGTATTTCCAGGTAAGGTTCCAGATTTTCACGGGTTTGAACTAGTTTAAGGTGAAAAACAACTGCATTCGTGAGAAAGATTCCTTTATTGCTACAAGTTACATCGCTACAGACTTCTTTCTGTTGAGACAAACATTTTTGCTTCCAGTGTAAAAATATATTCAGCATATTTATTAGACGTTTCGCTTTTAGCTCTTTTACAACCCTTCCAGATTGAATGGGCGAAATGCAGTCTCTGGATATTAAAACTTTGTACGAATCATAGGTAAATAAGCTGTTCTGCATTTGTTTGCAATTTTTCCAAAGCTTCGGTCATACTTGCTTAAGGCAGGGATTCAAGTGAAACAGCACTGCGATCGCTTCGAATTGCAATCACTACTGGAAGTGAATTACATTATCATCAACTTAAATTGGCATGACGTCACTACGGGTGGAGCCAATAAGAGCTCACAAGCACTCAGCGATCTCCTCATATTCGCCAAGTAGGCTGTGACGTTTTATCTAGCTCGTTTTTCATAGGCAAACGTCACGCTGACGTCACGATGTTTTTATCAAGAAACGTTCTAGTGTAATTCATTTCCAGTAGCGATTGTAATTTGCGATTGCCTGTTTCACTTGAATCCCTGCCTTAGGATCTTTTCTCTGAAGAATTCCCTGATTTTTGTCCAGAAATAAGCTTTCCTCATTCTATGTTATTAGAAGATTTATTAATTCTTAGTTTCAAAATTGAATAAAAGTTTTCCAACGGTCGAACTATAATCTGCATTTTTTAAGTTTATGCCTTTTCTGATTAGATTTTTATGATCCTGTTCATTAATCTTATCAGCGCTTATGTCTTATTTTAACTTTTGGTGATGTTAACGTTTTTGTCCTGTTTTATGTATCGATGCGCTGTGTATACCCAGTATATAACAATGCCAGTGTTGTGTTCGTGACAAGTCTTTTTTTTTTTTTTGCAATTTATGTTGAAACTATCAGCAAGCGTACAGTTTTATGCGTCATAAAACTGAGCTTTATTTTACCTAAAAGTAAATAAATATACATTTATCGTAGCTTCAATGCACTCTTTGTTCTATTCATCCTTTCGCTATCAGCAGCAAAGGTTCTCTTTCTTTTTTGTAGAAAATCATCTCTGTTAATACTATACTAATGTTTTAATCGAAAGTATTTTCAGCATACTCTCAGTACTGTATTATTATTATCGTTCTTCTTCTTATTATTTTATTATTATTATTATTATTGTTGTAATTATTTTTCATTTTTCCCGTCATATTTATCAGAAATTCTTTTCAGTAAAATTTCAACCGGATAGTAACCTTTTACGTGTTGTTTTACTTGCGTTAAAATGTCAAAAATATTTTCAGTATAAAAGTATTTAGCTTACTCATATTTAGTTTGTTTTCGTACGTTCCATTTCTGAAATGTTTTCGTTTTCCTGCAGTACACCCCCCCCCCCCCCAACAATTTGTTTACCATATCTTTCTTGCATAATATCAAAACCATTTTTCCCCCACTTACTATTATTATTTCTAGATTAATATTTTCTTTCTTTACCTGAATATTTAAGGATTCAAGAATTGTTTTTTAGATTTTAATTATGTATATTTATTTTTACTTGTAAGTAATTCTGTCAATTCTTTTTAAAAACTTTTTTTGGGCTTTAATTTAATAGAATGCTCCCCCTGACATAACTTTTTAAAAACTCGTATCTGTTTTTCAGGACTTAAAGGAAAAATATAGAAAATGATTCCATCAGAAAAAAATGGCGTGAAATAGAACTGAACAAAGTTCTTTCTCCGAATCACAAACAGCGTCAGAAACATGCGTCAGTGAACTCCTCCTTCTTCAAGTCTTTTATAAAAGGAATTTCGTCTCGAAATTCCCTAAGAATCCTCCAAACGAACCCTACTTTTCCCCATGAGCTGTCAAAAACCAATGCCACTTGACAAATTAAAACCCATGAATAAAGAGAAACAGTTTTAACTTTTCTCGAAGCTTTCCAGTTTCCCAAAGCCAAAAATTTTCCCTCCAATACACAATTTAAGACGGTATCCCAAATTTCTGCTCGGAGCTCCTTACTTCGAAGCATTTTCTGCATTTTAAATCCTCTGAATATTATGAATTCCCGGTTTATTCTGCATGTATAATTTGTTACAATGGCTGAACTGGTTTTACCCAATCGCAGGTTTGAGAGGGAAATAAGTGATACGATTGATTTCTGTAATAATACAAGGGGATAAAGCAGCAGCAAATAGTTTGTTTAAATCGGTTTAATGGTGAATGCAAATGTTTGCAGAGATATTCGAGATGCATTAATAATGTATAGGCAACTTTTGGTCTCATGGAAAATAAAAATGTGTAGCTGTTGTTTGAAACTTTAAGAATTATGTTTCTTTATGGTGAAGTAGTGTGTGTGCATTTAAGTTGTTTGCAATTTATGATATGAGTTAAAATTTGCAAGCGACTATTTCGTTGTTGACTTCCTGTTCGTCTTAAAACTAAATATATTTTCTTACAAAACTATGTTTTTCAGGAGGGACTCTCAAATATATTATTTTTTCTTCCCGACATTTTTGCGATATTACATTTTTTGGATAATTTCTTTATCAGGAATAATAGTTATTGTTTTTTTAGTGATTTACTTTTTGCATTAAACAAGATAAAAAACCACTTTTTTGTGAAAACCATGGAACTTTTAAGTGATTTTTTTAGCACCTTCACGATATTCTTTTTTTGGGAAGTTTCTGACAGGAATTTTAATTTAAAAACAAGTTTTTTTAATTGAATTTTCTTTTGGTCTCAAAGAATATATTTCCCCCATAAAACTATAAGTTAGAGGTGGAACTCTTCACGATATTTTTGGGTAATTTCTGATATCCTTTCTGCATTTTCACGATATTCTGTCTTTGGGCAATTTCTGACAGGAATTATAATTTTCAACCGACAATTTCTGTATTGTATTAGTTTTTGTCTTTACAAGTATGTTCCCCCTATAAAAACTTAAATTCAGAAAAAGAATTTTTAAACATTCCTTTAAGGATCTTTCCGATATTATTGCAATACATTTTTAGGCAATTTCTGACATGATTTGTTACTCGCAAGTCACAGTTTCATTACTTGCTTTTGCCTTGAAAAATTAGCACTTTTCCTACTGGAAATAAATTTTGAGTGAAAACTTTTCAATGATCCATTTTATTATCTTCGCGATATTCTATTTTTCGGAAATTTCTGACGGGATTTAAATTAACAAATTGCAATTTCTTTAATGTCTTGCCATTGTCTTTCTGTGTTTTTTTCTGTGTAAAAATTATAATTTTAGAGAGAACTCTTGAATGATTCCTTTTTGGATGTTAACGATATTTTTGCGATATATTTTTAGCCCATCTCTGACATTAATTGGCAATACGCATTTCTTTACTCGCTTTTTTGTCTTAAAAAATAAATATATTTTTTGTTCCTTTGAAAACTGCAATTTGGATGGAAAAAGTTGAATGATTCCTTTTATCATCTTCACAATATTGATTTTGTTGTCTTTTGTGGAAATACATTTCCCCCCCCCCTATAAATTAAGAGAACTAATTCTTAAGTGACTAGTTTAAGGCGTTTCACGATACTGAATAAATTGTGTTTTGTGAAAGCTTATTGCATCCTGTCTATTCTAACTGTAAAGCGACAAATGAAAGCGTATATTTTACAAAATATTCTTTTAAATAATCATTTGGCAATGCACTTTCGTCTTTTCAAAGCTATATTGCCATCTCGTTCATTATCAAGCAAGCATCTGTCAAAATTCTGCCGTGTAAAACTACCGAAACAAGTGTGAAGCACACGTCATTTTGTTTAAACAAGGAAGACATTATGAAAATACGAGAAAAATAAAAATGTAAAAACAACAAAATATTCTTAACTTGAGTGTGACAGACAAGATGATAACGACGGAAGAAAAACGTTGCTTAAAAAAAAAACTCTGATAAATGATCACTTTAAAAGGAAGTGACACTAAAGGTGAGAATGTTAGAACAAGCGTTCAAATAACTATCTGGTGGATCGAAACAACTCAACACAGCTCTAACGACAGAAAACTTTTGCTAAAAGAATAGGATGCTGCAACGCTGTGCTGATTTATAAAAGGGAAGTTTCCTTTGTTAAAAGGGGTGATGGTATATTTCGTTGTTGGGGGGGAGGGGGGAGGGTTCAGGAGTCATTAGCAAGCGATCTATATAGCTTCTTGTGCTGGAACGGTGGTCATTAATTTACAAAAGCACGAGAGTTAGGCTTGCGCGAGGAGGTTAAATGGTTTAGAAATGTTTATGAGAAATTCCAAAGGTTTATCGTTTAGAAGGTTAAATCGAAATGAGAAACAAGTTTTCTAAAATGGTGGTAACAATGTAGTTTTGGAATGTTTAGATTTTTGCACCGAAATTACGTCTTTAAAATTGTTCCTATTCAGGAAAATCGAAATAATTTGTCTAAAACGACGAATTATTTCGATTTTCCTGAATAGACTAAAGAAACTATAGTTAATGGTGGCTTTGTAATTCGGGCTATAATTTTTTCTCTCTCCAGAAATATAGTTATTTGATAAATATTTTCATGCATGAAAGGTTTCTTATATCTATTTACTTATAAAGTATTTAAGTATTGGCCACATGAAAACGTAATTTTCATTAACATTTTAATTTACGCATACAGTAAACTCGATTTTCCGCGGGGCGCATTATCCGCGAGGATCTCGTGAAAGAAGCAGACACAATGAACGGATTTTCTCAAAAAGGCACGATTTATTTATTTATTATTATTATTATTATTATTATTATTATTTTTTTTTTTGAACATTTCTTAACCAAAAGTGCGGTGTACTTCATCCAATAAATTATTTTACTGATGTGTTATCGTAAGTACCACTCCTTTATAGATTTTACATGCTTAACCTCAAATACAAATAATTTTTTATGCTGTACCTATCGCCACTATTTGTACATATCACGTTTTAAGTGTAATGCAATTTTTTTTAAGCAAAAGACATTTTTTATCGTCGTTACTCCTTATTATATGCTTTTGTCGGATTAGCCGCGATACCCGTGCCACCCGATTTCGCGGATAATGGGGAGTGTACTGTACTTTCTTTTTTATACAAGGAAAAAAGATGTTTCCATTCACCTAATTCGTGATATGAGTTGTGTAGTGAGTGAGTTTCGTTTCGTTTTTAAAGTCTTGCAACATAAGTCGAAATCGAAACAAAATTCTGCTGTGTATACTACACACACACAATATGGAAATTTTATCTCCCATTTGTGTGTTCTTAGATTTTATTATTACTGTCTGTTCATGAAAGCCGCTCCTAGCTCTCGCTAACAGATCCACTTAAAAAAGGGGTGATGGGTTGTGGTTGGGAACTGTTTGAAGTTTTCAATTTAAAACTCGTATTTGCTATCCTTTTGACATATTCAACTAAACTATATGTATAAAGCAGTGAGTAACCGTAATGAAGCAAGGGCTAAGGCAGAAACATGCAATACACCGCCAACTCGGCTATTTCGATCCATGGACAGTTGTTTCGAGCTTATTATGCTCTCATTAGCATGGAATACGAAAGAAGTCGAGTTGGAGGCAAAAATCCTCTTATAAAGCAAAAAGAGCCAATCTCTTTGCTTTATAAGAGGATTTTTGCCTCTTATTGCGTATTCCATGCTGATGAGAGCATAATGAGCTCGAAACAGCTGTCCATGGATCGAAATAGCCGAGTTGGCGGGGTATTGCATAAACTATATGTATTTAAAATAAGCGTCGTGATACGGTTCAAAATGCTTTTTATTGTTTTCCCCCTTGTTGTTTTCTTACCTAACACCACTATTTTGATAAGATCAGAGAAGACCTGGCGCATGCGTAAATGCACGGAAGGTTTTACCTAAGAGGAACACACAGTACGCTGGGCCGACGAGAGTCTATGTCTGACGAGTCAGAAACTGGGGGACCAGCCCTGTTGGAGGTGTACGGGCACCTTGGCTCTTAGCTGCCCTGTTACAACACTCTCTACTATATCATCGTCCCAAAACAACAGTAAGATATCCTATCCAAGAAATAACAGTAAGATACTGTTGTTCTGAGGCGACGATATCTGAAATCCATTTTTATTGATCCTTGAAATTTCGTTCCGTTCTTTAGAATTTATCATTGACATCGCGGAAGATAATTTTAAGAGTTTCTTATCTAGAAATATTAAAACATGATATGGGTTAGAGAACGGAGAATTATAAACATTTTACTTATCTTCTTTGGAGGCATTTAAACCCTTTAAAACGTTTAAATCTAAACAAGATAACGTTTCGTCTCGGACTGGTTTTCACCACTTGACGCCATTACTTGGTGATGACAGACTGATTTCATGTTCGAGCGTAAATCACTCATTGGATCAACATTTCTGGTCTATTTAGCTGATTAATAAATAACGACTGGTCAACGGTGGTTTCATAACAGGTGTTATCTTTTACCAGGAAATGAGTCACGCAATAGGGAACCCACGTGCGTTTTTGAATTTGAGATCTACTTCCTCATCCATTGGAGTTATCATTAAGATATCTCTCCATCTTTTTCTGGACTTACGGATAGTTCGTAAAACCGAGTGTCGACTGTATTAATGTGAATAAGTAATAATACCAGATATGTTTCTCCCCTAAACGGGACGCACAACTTTTTGGTTGAAAATAATAAAACAAATAAATTAAAATAGCAAACAAATTGTTTCCATACAACTTGTATTTGATAATACTGGGGAAAAAATCCATTATTTATTTATTTATTTATTTTTCAAATATTGCGTAGTGAATTTGGTGTTAATTCCAAATAAACATAAATTTCTTAAAAGGATTTCATACAATGTCTTTGGTGCATCCACAATGCTTTTTTGTTCAAAAGAGAAAATCCCTTCTGGGAATGCATTAGTGGCAAACAAATGTAAAATGTATTCAATAATAATGACGATTCGTGAAAATTCTCAGATTCAAATTATTGCCTGTTACTAAGTCTCTTACTTAAAAGAAAAAATCGATACTGTAACTTATTTTCTCCCCCGTTACTCTTTTTCAGAAAACGGGACATTTCAGCGTCCCGAAGCTGTGCTCGGGAAGATTGGGACAGCCTTTCTAAAAACGGACAACTTTCTTAAAAATGGGACTGCCTGATTCAAAACAGGCGGCATGGTCACCTTATAATTCACCATACTGAACCCCTACTGCATGCTGCAGCAGTATTTGTTTGCGTCAAGGAAAAAAGATGCTTTCAATTATTAAATGCTTTAGCCTTACATGGCTTCTGTGTCTGTCACTTTCAACTGATGACGCAATCATTGATTGAGCCATGTGACATAAAGAAAGGGAAAATGAAGAGATATATGAAGCGTTTCAGATTTTACCACGCACATCCTCTTTACTTCATGAGATGATTCATTTCCAAATGAGTCTATTGACTGGAAGATTGACGATTTCTTTTAAAGCTTTCGTGTGAATTGATTTAAAGAGTCGTATGATGGGTAATTCGGTAATGCTCTTTAAAGAATGTGTTTGATACAAAACTCACACATTAGTCACCCAGAGAAGTTCTTGGAACAAAAATCCAACCTATCCAATTATTACGAAAGATATCCTGTAACAACAAACTTGGATATGGAATTCGCACCAGCGGAGGAGAGGGAGAGGGGTCGTGCGGATCTCGATTCACCTGTAATCGACTGAATAAACCTAAATATGTGTCTTGTGGAGTTATATTTCGAGAAACGCGGCCTTGAGACCATCATTTAAGTCAGAAAATTATGTTTAATGACGTCAGCCCGAAGCGGAATGATCCCGTATGGGTACCAGAATACACATCTTAAACGGCCCCATTAGCGATTAATTTTTATCAATTTCAGTCAAAAACAAGTAATAGTGGGAGAAAAAATCATATTCTTTCTGTAACTTATCTTCAAGGGGATTAGTGCATTTACTTTTTCCTACCGATTTAAAGAAAAAAAAAAGCTCACAATTTCTCCAAATTAAATAAAAAATACGTGCTTTAAACAAGTTAAAGAGTGCTTGTTTTTGAGGTTTTTTTCTTTTTGGTATTATTTTGCATTAAAAAGAAATGATGCCAAAATGTTCTAATAAATGTTCTTTCACGTCCATTTTATGGAGGGGCATGTGCTGCAATTCAACCAGGAGAGCAATTATGCTCTCAAAACACGTTAGAGTTTATTCTTAAAGATTTATATTCGGCATAAATAACTTTTTTTTTTTTAAATTTATTTTCGCCCTCAATTTTCTCTCTTTATAGGCTTAAGTAATAGACTCTCGTTAACCTTGACTGAGTTTTAAAAGTGGCGCACAATACTTGAAAACTCATTTAAAATGAATGTCACATGCTCACATGTGCGCGTGGTTGCTATCAACCAATGCCGCGCCATTCATCTTCATAACAAAATGAATCTATTGCGTCTGCAACTTGCTAACTCTTGACTTGACACTTCGTCAGCTGAATTAATCGCATGCTTGTTCGCCACAAGCACGTGTACGGGGTTTCACTTTCTGTCTTCAACGCATGTAGTTCGCGAGAATAACAAATGCAACCGGCGACTTTGATCTCTTTGTTTCGTTCGCGAAGAGCATCTGCAGTTTAGAATGTTGGTTTGCACTTTGTGGTTAACTGGTTGATTAGTTATGCTCTAATTAGCCACAGCATGCGAGCTTCTTTGTTAAGTACTTATCAATTTTCTATTTGAAGAAGAAAAAAAAACTAGCTGCGTTGCAGGTCTACCACGAAAGTTCAAGTGGTCAATGGCAAACCATTTTACACTAAGCTATTTTGCAACGAACTATAAACTTTACTTGCGATTTGTATTAATGTTTAAAAATCTAGATGTACACTGTAAAAAATGAATATTGTTTTTACAGTATAATACAGCTAATTTTATAGCAATAAACTGTCAAAATTGATCATTTTACGGTAATAACCTGTAAAATTGCTCATTTTACAGTACTAAACTGTAAAAGGGCTAATTTTACAGTTTATTACCGTGCATTTTACAGTTTTAAACTGGAACCTCTGCTGCCAGTATTATAGTGTTGTTTTTGTAGTATAATACAGCTAAATTTTACGGCAATAAACTGTCAACTTTCTAATTTTATAGTAAGAAACTGCATAATTGCTAGTTTTACAATTTATAGCTGTGCATTGTACAGTATTAAATTAGAACCTTGGTTTCCAGTATTATACTGTAAATAACAACAGTTCATTTATTTCAGTGTACCTCGAAAATTCAAAAGGTCAATGCTAAACCATACACTGAAGTGACAAAAGTCATGGGATACCTCTTAATATCGTGTCGGCCCTCCTTTTGCCCGGCGAAGTGCAACAACTCGACGTGGCATGGACTCAACAAGTCGTTGGAAGTCTTCTGCAGGAATATTGAGCCATGCTGTCTCGATAGATGTCCATAATTGTGAAAGCGTTGATGGGGCAGGATTTTGGGCACGAACAGACCTCTCGATGGTGTCCCATAAATGCTCAATGGGATTCATGTCGGGCGATCTAGGTGGCCAAATCATTCGTTGGAATTGTCCAGAATTTTCTTCAAACCAATTGCGAACAGTTGTGGCCCGGTGACATGGCGCATTGCCATCCATAAAAATCCCATCGTTGTTTGGGTACATGAAGTCCATGAATGGCTGCAAGTGATCTCCAAGTAGCTGCACATAAGCATTTCCAGTCAATGTTCGGTCCAGTCGCAGTAGAGGACCAAGTCCATGCCATGAAAAAACAGCCCACACCATTACGGAGCCACCACCAGCTTGAACAGTGCCTTGCTGACAGTTTGGGTCCATGGCTTCGTGGGGTCTGCGCCACACTCGAACCCTACCATCGGCTCTTACCAGCTGAAATCGTGACTCATCGGACCAGGCCACGGTTTTCCATTCATCTAGGGACCAACCGATATGCTCACGTGCCCACGAGAGTCGCTGCAAGCGATGTCGTTCTGTCAGTAAAGGCACTCGAGTCGGTCTTCTGCTGGAATAGCCCAAGAAATCCAAATTTCTCCGCACAGTTCTAGCAGACACGTCCATTGTACGTCCCACATTGATTTCTACGGTGATTTGACGCAGTGTTGCTTGTCTGTTAGAATTTACGACTCTTTGCAGACGTCGCCGGTCTCGATCTTTAAGTGCAGGCGGTCGACCACTGCGCTGTCCATGGTGGGATGTTATGCCTGAAATTTCATACTCTCGGCACACTCTTGACACAGTGGATCTGGGAATGTTGAATTCTCTAACGATTTCCGAAATGGCATGACCCATGCGTCTAGCTCCAACTAACATTCCGCGTTCAAAGTCTGTTAATTCACGTCGTGCGGTCATCATCACGTTAAAACCTCTTCACATGAATAACTTGAACAGAAATGAAAGCTCTGTAAAAGCACTGCGCATTTATACCTGTTCTATGCGATGCTACTGCCATCTGAAAATTTGCATATTGCTATCCCATGACTTTTGTCACTTCAGTGTATAACACTAAGATATTTGCAACGAGCTTTTAACTTCCAAATTTTTTTAATGTTCAAAAATATCGATGTACAAAGATGATTGATATAAGTTTTATGTCACCGCCAAGTTTATTTGAACAGTTTACAAAGACTATTCCTAGATAAACAGAGATGAATATCGTAAAAAGCGAATTGCGTAGAAAGAAGAACCAAACTGAACTTAGTTCCTGATTTTTAAAAAACAAAATCATTTTGTCGAACATTGTTGTTCCTCAGAATATTCTCGTAATTTTATTGTTAAAAATCGATGAAGTATAAAAGATTGCATTGATTAATCCCGTTAACATTTTTTATCCGGAACCCCTTTTTCCAGACAAATTTTCTACAAATTGAGCTTGGAATTCATACTTCTGTATTACTTTTCCTTACATTTCCAGTTCATTTTCTTCTGCATTTCGGAGACAAAATATGTTATCTTCCCGGTAAAATACGAAGGATTAAGTGGCTCCCCTCTACTTTATATTGCGATTTCTTATTTTATGTTTTCAGGCGTTATAGAAATGTTAAGAAGAATTGGAGGCAACTCGTACAGCATTCAGGATTTATTGTTTTCGGAAATAGCCACTGCATGGAAAGCTGAATCTAGTTATGTGAGCACTACTGTTTTGTTTTAAGCATGGACTCATCTTTTAGGGAATTGATGCATGAATTTCCGAACGAGCATACAGGATTAGAATTGCTTTGTTTTTATCGACTCCTTTATTTTTGTTTATTTAATTCAAATTTGTTTTTTTATTTTTGAAATATACTCTGTATTGTCGCATGAACTTATATTCAGTTTAGTTTTGTTAAGGTTAATTTTAAATGAATGGAGTACTTGTGCTTCCTTGATATAAGTACAGCTAATGTGATCCTTTATTTTTTGACTGCAAAACACAAGAAACTCGTCTAAAATTTATTCATAAGTATTTTTATTGTATTTATTTATTTCTCTCAATTTTTTTGGCAAGTATGTGTCCTCATAGTATACATAACCTCGTTTATCAGTATCTTATGTTTCATCCTCTGAAAGTTTTATGGAATAAATTTTAGCTTCAACAATTTTCGTATAATTTCACTCTTCTATAATGAATTTTGCTGCTCCAAACAAAGTTTAATTTCTGCTGAAAGAAGTCTGGGAGCGCTATATTTCACAGAACGTACTTTCGCACGTAAATATCTTAAATTTCGTCTAAAGTATTGAAGTTCTGATGACATTGAAAATAAGTGCAAGAGGTCAGCTCCCTTGAGGTCCCATGCAAGTCTGAGTCCTGCCACCAAAATGCCATTATGTGTTTTCAAGCCTTGAAGAAAACACAAATCATATCTTCGCTCTTACTCTAACGTTGATGAAGATTTTGATTTTTCACGGTCATTGGATAGTTATTCTGACTCGATTCATGTAATATAATACGCCATAGTTCTTTTACATTTTCAAAAATATTTCTTTATCATTAAGGAATATTCATTCCATCCTTAGAAAGTTTTATGGAACTCATCACTATTGTAGTTTTCTTTGTTTTCGTATAATTTCACTACCCCAAAATAAATTTCACTCTTCTAAAAATGACAAGTATTTTCACGCCTTTGAAATCTCTAGCTCACGTTAATGAAGATTCGTTTTTCACTATGATTAGAATCCGACTTCGATTTTTTAAATCTATTTGCACCATAGTTCTTTTATATTTTGCAAATATATTTCGTGGTTCCTTTCATTCTTAGAACATTTTATGAAACTGATTACTATTAGAGTTTTATTTTCGTATAATTTAACTCCAGCAAAATGTATTTTACTCTTCTAAAAACACTGAAAAGTATTTTTAAAACCATCTCCGGTTCTTTATTCTTATTATAACGTTAATGAGGGTAGTCCTTTTTCACTATCATAGTTTTTTCTTTTGCTTCATATCTTTTAATATAATCTGCCATATTTCTTTTACATTTTACAAATACATCACTATTATATTTTTCTGTTTTCATATAAATTCACTTGTTGTCCAAAATGAATTTCATTTCTCTAAAAGATGGTTAAGGAGTATTTTCACGCCTTTAAAACCCCAAGCTATATCTCTGCACCTTTTATAACATTGATGAAGATTATCTCTTTGAAAATACTCGAGCCACATCTCTACTCTTTTTACAACGTCAATGAAGATAGTCATTTTTCTCTATCAGGTTTTTTCCTGCTTCGAATCTTTTAATCTAATGTACCAGTTCTTCTACATTTTGCAAAAATGTTTCTTTCGAAGCTTGATGAGAGCAGCTCCTCAAAAACGAAATTCCCCACCTATTTCATCTTCTTTTAATAGATGCTATACATTATAACACCTTGTCATCCAGCCTCATTAATCGTTAATCATCGTCTGAGTCTGGCCATTGCCAACCGCTGGTAAGTAATGTATTTCTCGGCTATTAATTTGAAAACCGAACACGTGTTAGTAGTTTTAAAACATCGTTTCATTGCTCCAGGATTTTCATTTTCATCTCAAGTGGAATCTATTGCTGGCGATAAAGTGTTTTATATCAATAGATGAGGTATGGGTGTGGCCAATGGAGTGAGCTTGCCCTTGTGCAATCTTCTTTAATTGATCTTCAATGGGAGAAAGATATTTTTCACTTTTTGATTAGCATTTGAGGAGGCAGTAAATGAGAGTTTTATTCATTAAACAATTAATTCCCGCCTTATTTTTCCTTGCTTTTAATAGTTCATATTTTGGAAGGAATGTTGCAGTAGATGAATGGGCACAGGAGAGTTTTGTTGCTCTAATGTTATTTTTAAGAAATCGGGTTATTAACATTTTATTTGGTTTTCGTTGTGTCTTTGATGATATCATTTTACGGAAAATATTTTAGTGTAAAACGCATTGCAAATTTGTTGCTTTATTTATTTTTGTTTGAGCATTTCAAATACCTTGAAATGGGAAAGCGCTAATATTCTTTCAAAACTTGCAGTTTCTTAACCTCATTCAGTTGTAACTTCGTATGTTACATGGATCATATTCAAATGTGTCATTCATTATAAATATTTAGTGACTTTTTGTTGTAAAACAAAGTTTATTCTTGTTTCAAAGTGAAACTGATGATTTTTTCTGAACAAAACCTTAAAAAATATATAGATAAGTACAGTTTTTGGCATATGAGAGTGTGTAATAAGAGACAGAAAACTTTCGAAGGAGATAGGGAAAGATTCGAAAAGCGCCTTCCAAAAGAAACTAGATTTCTATGTTATCTGTAAATCCGTGACTGAAAAATTTTGCAATGAACAAATACTTAAATTTGCATTGAACAGTTTCTGCTTATAACAACAATTATTATGCCGTCACAGATTTCATTTTGTTATTGTATGAATGAATGTTTCTGTAACATTTCTGTTTTTGAAACACAAACTATGGTCCAAAAAATTTAGTATTTTAGTTACGGCTTTTGCTTTTCTCCGCAAAACGAAAAAATTTCAAAAATCATTTGTGATAAGTATAGTAAATATTTATTGTTGGTTATAAATCTTTAATCTGTTGAAATATTTCTTTAATTCTTTAGAAGATTATTGGAACAACTTTCGTAGCCAACTTCTTTAAACAGGTGCCTGTTCTTTTTCTTTTCCTGCAATTATCTTGTGGCCTTGAACGAAATTACGAATTCTGAAATCTTACATCCGCAATGCCAATTTCCAGAAATGCTGTTTTTTACTGTATAATTTCACTGCCCTACCATCTTTTTAGCTAGACCTAACGCGCCATTACCTGTAATCAACTCAGCATCTAATGCTAGTCACTACTTTCTTCCACACAACTCCTTGCATCATTTATCACTCGAGATGACAATCGAAATACGAATTTCTGCAAACAGCAGTTTTCAAGATTAGTGCTTAGTCACTGTCATAAATTACTACTGCGAAGTCAAACAAAATATAAGTCAAAAACCTTCTTTTTGCTGGAAGAATCGGCAACTTGGGGCTCGTCTGTGTCTACCTTTCGAGAAGGCCTTGCTCAAACCCGCCTTGTCCCCTATTTCATCCCTCCAGTTGCCCCAAAAGTCCCCCATTAAGCCCATGAAGTGAATACTCGCGAATGTCGCTGTCTTTTCATCGCGGTTTTTCTTTCTTTTTCTTTTTTACGGCAATAAACTCTTCAACGTATTGTGTTAAGTTTTTTTTCCCTCTTCCAAGATCTCAAATATATGTATTTGCGGTTAGTAAGCGCATTTCGTGGAAATTCTGAGCGTTTTTGAAGTCAGTTGGGGATGTCAATAGTGGAATGGATTATTTTTTTCTTTGCCTCACCTTATTGTCAAGAGGCACAAAGGCTTAGAAGAGAGCGGAAAGTTATTTTCCTTGATCTGCAATTATTTGGAGGTCATCTTACTAGAGAATCTATTGTTGATTCCTGGAAGAGTTTCTTAAGAAATTTAGCTCCCGTGATTGGAAGGGGGAAAAAGGAGGTTATTTTCTTGGGAAAGTAGGACAGTTTCGATAATTTTTACGGGCTGTAAATAAAGGAGTATTTTTTTATTGATTATTTGAAACCTGGCTTGGGTTTGGTTAAGAGGGTTAAAGATTCGTGATTCTTACTGTTTCTATTGAAATTAAAGACCTATATCAAGGGTGACCAACCCCCGGCACCTCGAAGTATTGACAGTGGCACGCGGAGACATAAAACAATTTTGAGAATTAAAAAAATAATAATAATAACCTTTTGTGCAACCTATTTCTGAAACCATACAGCTTATTATTATATTTTTATTTATTTATTTGTTTATTTATTTATTTATTTAATTTTTTGTTGTTATTTGTCATTTCATTTTGGCATTCAACGAAGGCTCAGTCATTATGATTTTATTCTGTTGCAATTTTGCCTATTTGTTGAAAAGTAAAGCTCTTGCATTGAATACGTTATGTCCCGAAAGATACGCATACAACGATTCGTTTCCCGAAATTCAAGATATTTTCCCCCCTTATTTAAGAAATAGTCTGTAGACTATATCATTCTAAGGTCAGCAGACTAGGATCTGCGACGAACGTCGCAGCGTCACTCTGTTTTTGCTTCCGTGTTCACTCTTGTGTGTAGAAAATAAACTAATAAATAGTTTGTGAAAAATGAAGTAAATTAAAAAAATAAAAAGTACGGACCGTTTATGTTGGCTGGGAAAAAGAGCAAAATTTTACTTTGAAACTTCAAAGGTTACAAAAAAATATTGTTTTTCCAAATGAATCTGCTGAGTAGAATTGCTAATGTAAAGAAAAAATAAGTTTTGCAATCATTGTTTTAGTAACACTAACATTATTTGTTTTATTTTATTTCTGAAAAATAACGGTGAGAAGTTGGCTGGTGTGTATAAAATAGTGTGGAAGGGGGGAAAAAACTTAAAAAAGAAGAAAATATATGGCCCGTTTATGGCAGCTGAGGGATAAAACAAATTGTGCTTCTTTGAAACTTTTTTTGAAGATTACTGAAACAATATTTTTTCAAAATAAATCTACCCAGTAGAATTGCTAAAGTGAAAAAAAAAAAGAAGTCTAACAACAACAACAACAGTTTCTTCTCTCCAGTGAAATATACTGCCCTTAATAATCGAAAGACAAGAACAAGAACTCGCCCTTTCCGAAACTGCAATTCTGCGTCACACTTGCAGCATGTCAATGCCTCGCTAAATCAACAAAGGGACGTTATCTGATTGGGTGAAGGCAAGTAGAAAGAAGCACAGGTGCGAAGTGAAAGTCATAGTTCCTTCGCGCAGACGACGTTGCTGTTACTTAAATTTTATTTACTGAAGGCTTTTAATGGCATCACTTCAAATGCGAGAAGTAAAACAAAGAAGGTTGTTCTTCTTTACTTGGAGAAAATGTTCTAGTGTTGCAGAACTCGATTTTCGAGTTTAAATGTTTTCCTTTCATAAGCCTTTTATTTATTTGGAATGTGAGGAACATTGGCGAAATGGCTTGCGGAATTCGTTTTCACTTCGAGAGCGTAGGATGTTAAGTTTTGTTTTTCTATTTTTCTTTACCACTTACCTTGACCAATGATACGGTTTTTCTCTCACGTCTGACCTTGAACAGTGTGATTTTTCTTGTTTCTATGCGGAGTAATTTTGGTAATTCTATTCACTTCATATTTGTATTTTTTTAGAAGAGGATCTTGTCTGTTTTTGGAGGCAAGAAATGAATACTGTGCAAAAATATATAAATCGGAGTTGAATACTTAAACTTTAGTCAGTATTGAGCATTACAATACCAAAACAAGATATTTGCCAAACGCTTCAAACACTTTTCAGATCATTTTTTTTTTTCAACTGATAGTATTTAAGAACGCCTTTGGGTGAATGAAATAAATCACACAGAATATTGTGTCGAAGTACCTGAACCAATTAGTGCGCCATAAGCTGTGCAATATTTCACCACATTTACCTCCTATTCTATTTTTAAACACTTACCATAAAATATATCCCAAGAAATATAGTGCAATTTCGCGAAAACTAGTTTTATTTGCAAAAAATGTAAAATTTTCCAGCTCAACATTTCCGGAAATTTTGCATGTCTTGTTGCAACAAGGACTGCGGATCGACTACGACTCCCTGAAAGTTTAGAACCTCCGACTTGTTTTCTCCAAAAACATTCCGACTCTAAAGGCTGTTCACACTACGACCGTTCCGTAAGCACGAAATGGTTTTGACGTGACGGTCGGAGGTGAAAAATTTCGCGAATTCGCACTAGCTCCGTCCGAAAGTCACGTGACGGGTCGCTACCAAAAAATCGGATGACTGTCGGAGCCGACAACATCCAGCATTCTTGAACGGTGACGGAAGCCGATGATTCGGCGTGCTCTCATGGCCTTAGACCATTGATTGTCTAAATGATCTAAGGTTATGGCAACGAATTTCGAAAACCAGTTTCGCAGCGAAAAATTCGGTTCGGACGGCTGGAACGGTCGTAATATGAATATAGCGCTTTACTCCGCACCGACTCTTGGGATTTAAAAGCTTTCGACTCCTTTGCCCTAAAATCAATCCAACCTCGAGTCCGCGACTCCGAATTCTTAGCCTTGGTTTAAAGCCCCGAACGAAAATTTTAAAACCCCAAACTAAGTAACATTAAAATGAATTTAATATCATTTTAAGGTAAGCTGAACTGCTTTAAATGAAATACATTAAAAGCTGAAATCACAAACAAAGAAGCAACTAAGATTGCTCAAAATCCTAATAAATAGAACAGGACAAGCGCATATTGTATTTACTGTAACAAAGACAACAATGAAATACATTTTCTTACACAATCTAATTATTCCCATACAAACATATTTATCACAACAAATCCCAGATAACTTGTTTGCTCCTTTGAGCTAAAAACGAAATTCTCCAGATAATTGATGAGATGTGGGCGGAGTTTTCGTCTGCAGCTGATGAGCGGAACACCTGCCGTTGGATCGTCTGCATATATATCTAGGAATTATTTCGATGTATTGATGATCTAATTAATAGCAGTGGGGAGCCTGTCGATGATGTCTCGATTGTTAGACAAGTGCAGCGAGGAAAGATTGCGAAAGTAATATTGCTTTCGCACACTATCTTTAATCAATCAAATAGTTGGATTAAAAATGAAGGATGGAAAAGTGTTTTGTAGGGATGCACCGATAAGCAGATTGGCCGATTACCGATTAATCGGCGTTTGATAATCGGCCGATTAATCGGTGTTTGATAATCGGCCGATTAATCGGTGTTTGATAATCGGCCGATTAATCGGCTGAGCCGATTGAAGATAAGGATGATTGTTTTCCTACTATCAATTTTACCATCACTGTTTTTTTCTTATACAATTCCAAGCTTAGAAATAATAAGTAATTTATTTCTGAAAGATTTTTTTTTTCCATTTTCCTAGTTTTCCCAAAATAATTTCAATATTTTATTAAATTTCTTGGAACCGATTTTCATATTATTGTCAATAATATTATTAACATATTGTTAGATATGTTAATTGTACATAAAAATCCAAAAAAAGGGGGGGGGGGAGCGGGAGTCTGTGGTGAGCAATCCAATTTAGGAGTACTTTCAATTCATATTTTTTAATAATTAGTAACAATTTAATTCAAGACTTTTATTCTTTGAAAATAGAGGGAATATAAAAGCACTGTACTAAAGAGAAAACTATCGCCACAAGAAAAATTTTACAACATTGTCTATGCATATTTATTCAAAGTAGGTGAATTAATTAAAAGAAAACTTTAAATCAACTGTGAGGATTATTGTAAAAAAAAATATTCATCATAGTTTCTTAGTAAAGGTATACTTTAAAGAATAATATTTGAAAAATATTTTTTCGGCCGATTAATCGGCCTGATTTTGCCGATTATGGCCGATTAATCGGTACTGCCGATTAATCGGTGCATCCCTAGTGTTTTGTGAGTTGCTTCACTTTTGATAGCTAATTCTGTACTGAATTTCGTATTTAGGTCAGTAATCTGTTATAATTGCATTTAACTATTTCGAAACCAGGAAGCTTAGTTTTTGCAGTTTCGTAATATAATTTAAAGCAAAATGTTGAGAAGCAGAAGCCCTTTTCATTTGTAAAATCTTTCCTGTCAGTTTTTAGCTTAACCAGGTTTTGCTGTCCTATGTAAGGGTAGGGTTGTCGTCACATTATTGCACTTATTGGGGGCCTTCTAAGCAACAGAGATGCATTTCAAAAAAAGTTACTTTTCAGCAATAAGAATATATTTTGATTTTATTTAGAACCCTTTTAATATTTGCATTTTTTCAAATTGTAGAAATTGATGTCCCCCAAAAAGTTTTCAGTCGATATTTAAGCGGGTGATTTAAAAGTTTATTGGTATCCAATTTTTGGCAGAATGCTAAAAAATGTTTTTCTTTAGAGGCCCTCATATTCGTTACAACAAATGCTAAGTTGTGTCAGATAAATACGTCATTTAGCTTATTCTGGTTTGTTAACACAAATTTAGTGCAGTTTTAAGAATTCGTTTCGCATTTTCTTTTATTAGTACTGATTTACGAGGCTGGTTAAACATCAAACTAAGAAAAAATTACTATGAAGAGCTTTTTTCTTTTTTTTTTGTTTACTAATACATACTTTTTTACACCAATAGTAACAACGGCGTCAATGTTACTAAAACTGAATAGAATCAGATTAAAAAAATAGAAAGAAAGGAAATTCGATTATGACAAACAAATATTTACGTTAGCACTTTACCTTTTAGTATCTTCGGTTTTCGGTATTTTTGGGAACAGAATCCCACCAAAACACATGAGGGTTCCTTTCTGCTAAATTTTGAGAACATTTGACAGACATTACAGCTTTAGACACATCCCATAAGTATTTTTGACTCAATTCTTTGACATCAACTTCTGGTAAAACGCGTTCTATTATCTTAAAGTTCATGACTGGTAGATCTTAGCAATATTGCAAGAATTCTCTAATAGGCCAACTAAGAGAATTTTGTCCAGTAGTCGACCTATCAAGAGCCACCGTTAACTTTCTGAGTGGTAATTCATTAAATGAAGAAAACATATCACGGCTCCTCGTAGTGAGGATTCTAAAGACTTTTCTGGAAGTCTAATAGCACCATTTGATTTTCCAGTGTTAACTGATGTGCCATCACAACCTATAGCTTTTATGTTCTTCATCAATAAAACTTTTTTTTTCTCCATAAATCGTGAAACTGAAGCTACAATTTCTTTCCCTGGGCCATTTACTGGAGCACCATGTTCGAAATATTTAGAGTCTGTTTCCTCAACCAAAGATATGTGTTCTATACAATCCTATAGCAGCTGCGTTAGTGGAGTTGTATTTCGTTTACCATCACGGGGGCCCCGATAGAACGCTGGCACTATGTGATGGGGGCTTAGATTCTGTTTATAGTTTAAATTATTTAACTTTTTACTCCATATAAATCACACATGATTCCTATTTCAAGTGTTAATTCAGTTAGATTCCACCTTCATAAACATGTTTCTAACCAAGCCGCATGGCCTTGTAAAATGCTAGTTTTGGTGAAAATTACGTAAGTTTCGAATAAATGTGTGAGATCTAAATGTTGTTTAAAATACTTTTTTTCAAACCCAATTTTGTCCTCTGACTTTGCTGTGCACATTTTGCAATTTGAATTATTTTTAATATTTATTCTTAATATTTAAAAAAATTTAGAAAAAACTAACATTTTTGAAGAAATTCACAAACTTCAGGCCTCGTGCGGAACACCTAAACAATTTCTGATTAGACTGAAATTTCTTGTGGAATATGTGGGTAGGTAGGGGCAACTTCTTATCAACTTAGTAAATTGAATTTCGAAAAAAAGTTTTTTTCGATACACCCTGACTTATAAGCGAACAAGCCTATTTAAAGGACTAAAACGCAAAATAGGTTCTAATGAGAGAATGAATAAGAATGTTTCTATAGACAAGGGACGTATTACTAATGTTCGGCAATTACTGTAACGTAACTACAATGATAAAGAGAAAACAAACATTGTAGCATACCTAATTGCAAATTGCTCCTTTTAAAACGTTCCATAATAAGTAATTGCCACTATCCGAACTCTAGTTCATGCGGAAAAAATGCCTTCCGTGAGCATTAAAGGCGAAAGATTGAAGAGGAAAGTGAAGAAGAATGCATGTTTTTTAAAGAAAATAAACATTTTTTTTCTATTTTACGGAAAATTCGGCGCATAAGTGAAATATTTATCTTTAGAGCGACGCATAAACGAATGATACCATCATTATTTTGCTATGGAATGTGCTGGGACCATTCAAAATCGTCGTATAAGTGCAAAAGGCGCATAAATGAGGCGGTGTATAAGTGAGAGTTCACTGTACATTCCATTTCAAGTTCTTTAAGAAATCAATGACTTTTATTCCATTGTTGACCATGCAGTTATTTTATAAACGTTTCTATAAATTTTATCGCCCCATTATTCGCCTATAAATAACTTAAGTACATTCTCGAGTTTCCTTAGTATGCAAGAATTGCTTTTTATACTTTGCCATCAAAAGTATATCGATTGGAAAGCAGAGCTTCGCATTCGACTGAGTTCCAAAAACTGCCTCACGACTCCTCTAACAGCCCCTAAGAAATATTCTTTGAAGTTCATTCACAGAATACAGTGAATCATGGTGGCATTTTAGCAAACGTTTTAGAAAACCATTCCTGCTATAAAGCTGATATATCTCCTCGCTTTTGCATTTCTGCATCTCTGAGAAGGTGGTGCGGACACTTAACCCTCAGGACATCTCCCAACCTACCCTTTGGACCATAAATAACAAACCAGGATTCGGTACAAAAATTCCCAACATTTTCCTTTAAAGCCTTTGACTCATCAATGGCGGGAACTTATTCAAAAGATTCGACGCCCGTAGAAAGAAATTTATTGTCGAAATATATTTACGTTCTAACGTTCGAAACTTGCGGCACTAGCTGGTGCGCTTCTTCTAAGTTGGACAGTTTGAAATTGTGACAGCCACAAGAGGATTTGTTGGAGAGGGGGTTGAAAATGCGGATTTATATAGGTAAGGGGATGGGGAACTTTTATAGGATTTTGGTTGTGCATTTGCATGTCTTTTTTATTCTATGGTCTGTCCCCCCCCCCCTGCGCCCAGCTTAGTGGGAATGGCTCTGGTCACAATTTTTGTTCCGTCAGTGGTCATGGCAGGTAACTTTTATGGTAGAGGAGATTTATACTCTCATAAACGCTGAGGAAGTCTTTAAGTTCTGGGAAAGCAAAGAGGTTTTCTCACATTTCATACTTGTTGAAAGCTTTCGGCTGCCTTCTGCATGTCGAAATAAAATTTTGAAAATGGCAAATTGTGGAATTTGTGTGTGAGAAAAAGGGGTGAGTGGGTTGAAATTTTCTGTCGCTATGCATATTATTTCCATGTTAGAGATGTTTCATTCATCATACAAGGGAAATAAACTTCATTTAGTTTAATAAACAAATATGCTTAAAAATTGAAAAATAATACTGCACGAAATAAAAATCTTTTCAATATTAATAAAGTAAATGCAATTAGTAGTTAAGTTGGTGTAGGACATAATAACAATAAAAAAAAGAAAGAAAATTATTTGCGATTGACATTATGAAACTATAAGTGGTGTTTTTGTGTTTTTATTTACCCTTTTTCGTGAATTTGAGGTATAATTATTTGTAAATTTTAGTACGTATTAATTTACAAATTTAATGCGTATTGTATGAGAGAAAGAGGGGGAAACATATTATTATTATTGCTTCTTTTTTATACGGTGCTTGTCTATGGTCAAAAAAATTACACAAGTGAGAAAGTAAACGAAAAGAACTTGGACGTTAGCAACAGCGGTCTTTTATTTTTAAGAACTTGATTACCCAGCCCTTAAAACTTTATTTTTTAAATTTTAATGCTAAATCATAAAGCGATCATTTACATCTAAAATACATTATATTTTCGGTTCCTTGCAACTTACTTAACTAAAAATTTCAATTTAAAAATTTGTTGCTGTATATAACCCTCACAGTATAATTTTTTTGAGTATTTCAAGAGTATTCATAACGTTTCTCATACGTTCCTTTCAATGTGCTGTAGTCAATTTTTTTAAGTTTTTTAAGGAAGCTGTTTAGTATTAAACACTTGGAAATCTTAGAACTGTAAAATAGTAGGAAACGAAAATTTCTTGAAAATAAAAGATCCAATGGACTACAATAATAACTAAACTTTAGTAACTCAAAATATCGATTTCAAGAACTATATAAGATTTCAGAAAGAGAGATCTTGTTCTGAAGTAGCATGAACTCATATAATGGTGGTAAAAAACTGCTTTATGTTGTAATAAATAGCTTGTTTATACTCAAAAAGAAACTATGTTAGGGGGAAAAGAATGTAGAGAAAAGAAAAATTTTAATCAATTATTACTGGGCATAGAATTAACGTTACAAGAAAAAAAATAAATAGTTTCAGAAAAAAGTGAATAAAAAATCGCCCTGTCTCCGGAGGCAAGAAAAGGTATACGTTGCTGAAATAAATACTAATGTATAAAAAGTTGCTTAAAGTTATGGCAGATTGCTCTTAGGAAGACGAAGAGTGATTCTAACTATACATATATACTCCTAATTAAGAAAAATTTTAAATTTAGAAGCATGAATTATTTATGTGGCGATCTCATTTCTTATGCATAATTTATTATTTTACCTTTTCTCTAAACTACTTCTTTCACCTGATTCAAAGTTTGATTCTTTTCCCTTTCCCACTTGGAGGTATTTTTATTTTGAGCCTTACGTGAAAGATGAAAAAAAATTATTGTTTTTACATGTGTTTCTTGCTTTGTTTCAAGTTCAGGCGTACATATCTAGTGAGAACTGTTTATCATATATTCTCTCCTACAAAAATGAGTCGTTTTCAACCCATTAATGCTTAGCGTCCTCTTTTAGGGACGGTGTAAAAAGTTTTTGAATTTACCAAAAATGACCATTTCAACCAAATAATAGTGTTCAATTATTACTTTGGTATTGTTTCAATTCGTTATTAACAGATTGCAGCACATAATCATTGTAAAGTGTGTTCTGTAGCCGTGTAACCAATATACAAAGTATCTTTGGAAAAAAATGTCAGGTATTAATGGGTTAAAGTTACTACTACAACTAGTATTATTTTTGTCATTGCCGTTTTATTTTAATTCGGGCGCAATAATGAAATATTTAATATAAACAGGAGCGGAAGGCATGTTGAACCGCCGCTTAGTAGTTAGTATTTCAAAAGCTGCTATTATTATACAGTACACTGTCGATTATCAGCGGAATTGGGTGGCCCGGATATCGCGGATAACGAAAATCACAGGTAATCGGAAAAAAGCATATAATAAGGGGTAAAGAAGATAAAAAGTCTTTTGCTTTAAAATAATTGCATTACACTTAAACGTGATATGTACGAACAGTAACAATGGCTACAGCATAAAAAAATATTTCAATTTGAGGTGTTCAAGAATATAAAATCTATATAGAAGTGGTACTTACGATAACGCCCTTGGGAATTAATTTACTGGATGAAGTACCCCGCATTCTTGGGTAAGAAATGAAAAGAAAAAACAAAATTTAAATTCGTGTTTTTTCAAAAAAATCAGTTGATTGTGTTTGTTTCTTTCCCAAGACCCTCGCGGATAATCCGCCATCGAGAGTTTACTGTATTTAAATTATTTTTTTGTTAATTTACGAACGATTTCTTATTTATTGATTGTTTAAATTACAAAAGAAAACATACCTGGTTCATGCACAATTGGGTAAAATTGCATAAAAGCGAAATATGTTTGTATGTACGCTTCGGAAGTCCATTTTGTTTCGAGTCTCTAAAACAGCTGTTTATTTTTAGTCTTCCATAAATCATGTCATTTTTGAGGGGAGGGACTTTAGTGAAATTGTGACTAGGGGAAGGAGTGGTGACTAGAAATGTGACATCACACAAATTCCATTCCATTTGTAGAAATGGGACCACGAATAGTGTCATGTCCCAATTAATTTAAATGCGTTAATGCGGAATAGATAATTTGAATGCCAGGCTTTGGATGCTGGATTTTTTTAAAAATTGCAATTGTTCTTATAAATGCAGGATTACTGTAGGAAGTGATACATAATATTCTTGAAGCATCATTATACCATGTGATTTAAAATGAAATTTTGCTTTGACGGGTACGCAGCATAGAGGATTGGAGGTTGAAACCAGGGTTGTAGAGTTGGAGTCGGGACTGATTTTGAGATAAAGGAGTTGTAGTCGGAGGCTTTTAAGGTCCTGATGTCGGAATCGGTCATTTGATATGATTTAAGAAATAATCTTTTATGTATTCTTATACATTGACCGCCGACCGCAATATTACTCCTGTAGCAAACCATCGCAACATTATTCGAATTTACTTTGTGTATGTATTTCCCAGGTCCGTCATTTCAAACTTTTACGGGGGGGGGGGGGGGGCAAGAGTGTGTACTCAATGTAAATTCCCCCACAAAACCATGCCCACCTACATGCAAATACTTTGATTTCCCAAAGTCGGGGTGGGGGTGCAATTGACCCCCTGACCCCCGCCAAAGTTAATGACGGGCCTAGTGTTTCCTTTAAAAGAATAGTTTTCAAATTTTTACTTACGTTAAGAAATAAATTACGAAATGGTTGATGAAAAAGTTAAATTATTTTTAGAAATCCGCTACTACAAATTATTATACCTTTATTTGGGAGCTGTTGGAAATTTTCTTCTCCATTTTCCATGCGTTAAAGCGAACGATGCTTGGCGAAGACTCTCATGCCTTTGCATATTTATTTCCGTACATTTTCTGGCCGTTTGCGTTATGCCTCTCTATCGCACATCCCCTCACCCACCTACAGAAACTTCTTAGAGTTCTTACATTTATGTCCGGAGCTAACTTCTATATGTCAGATCTGTAAAAGCCTATTTGGAAATGTGTCCGCAGAAAAAGGATTTGGCAGTCGAAAAGAATTTCGTGGAAAAGAAAATGGAACTTTTATGGGATTTTGATTACTTATCGTCTTCCTCTTATTCCGTTCTTTTTTTCTATGTCCGTTGTGGAGCAAAAAAAAAAAAACTAGACGGCGATTTCCAGTTGTGCCATCGATTCGACCATCGGGAAATGGTAATGGGCATTTTTTTTCAGATGGCAATTCAATGGAAATTCTGTCAAAAGCAAAAAGATTTTTCATTTGCAAACGCACTGTGAGGATCAATGTCAATTGTGGGAAAAATTATGGAACATGTTAATGATTTGCAGATGGCGCGGAGTACTTTATAGTGTTGAGGTATAACGTTTTATTCAGCAGCTCAGCTATTGGTAATACAATACATGTATGGATATGTGAAAGTGAGGACATAGAAAATGTAAAGTATAACTGCTTATTTTTTATTTTATAGTTGCTACCCTTGAAGGAGCATAAACATTTGTAGGCAATGTTTTTAGTGTGTTGTTGTTGTTGCTGATCCACCAGTCTTGCAAAAGGTTGTTGACTCTTAAGAAAGTTCAGCATCATAAGTGACCCAAAATAAAACTAATGCCTTATTTTCCATAGTTTCATATAGTAAAGATTATGATCTGCGGAAGTCTGATTACTTCGATAGTTGGTGCAAGGCATATTATTTATTTATTTATTTTTTTGCCTTGACTTTTCGCAAGGCACTCGAGATGAATAGTTGTAAAGCGAGATGTTTTTTTGGTGTTTAATATTGTTCAACATATCCATCAATGCTGTTTCGTTCATTGTATTGACTTCGAAGTTGTTCTGTCATATGCTTTCGTTCAAACACATGCGTGTTTTTATTTTTGAGTAGTTATTATTCGTTTACATTTATTATGTTTCAACGAAATAAATTTAAGGTGTCGATTTTTTTTTATATTCTTGAAAAATAAAAGAGCATTTATGTTTATGCTTCGTGGCTGTCCGAAAATATCGTCCCTATTTAAGAGAGGGGGAGGGTAAGATTGTGACAAGGAAGTAACAGGAGAGAGTGTCAGAAAATGTGACATCGCGCAATTTCAGTTGAAATAAAATTCATCACTAATTTAAAAAAACATTTTGAATTAATGTAGCGTGATTTGTGACAAGTGGAGAGCAGACTAAGGTTGTGACATTTTGTGACAACGGGTGTGGGTTCAAATGTGTTGAAATAGGGACATCCTTTATGGACAGCTCCTTCTTTTACGACCTTGCTGCGACATTTTTTTTTTTTAGACAGGTATCTTTTAATCTGTTTTTAGGTTTAAAATATTAGTTTTCAGAAAATATACTGTGTAAAAATATTTTTTTCGCATATTGTATTTCTGAAAATGTGTGGCAAAAAAAAAATTGTTTTGACCGGAAATTTTCGCGGATGTTTTCCGATTACAAAACAGAAGCATGCTTTTCTCATTTTCCTCCAAGTATTAGCTTCTGTAATAGGCAGTTATCATTTTTGATGTGGGAAATCAACCACTGCTGTAACGGCCGATTAAGCACACTGCAGCCAGGCATTGTCCAACTGATGAGTCCAAACCAACTCAGCCCATCGGAAGTCCGAGCCAATGGAAAAAGAGTAAATAATATGGCCCATCTTCTTTTATCGCTCTCGCCACCAGCAGCTTCTGCTCCATGGAGAAAAGAATGCCTTATCTTTCGAACGGCGAGTGGATGGATAACAATCAGAGGGTGGGGGAGTAGTCGGAGTAGTCTCACACAGACACACCATCCCAAATCACAGCCAGACAAGACCATTCCACAATATATTCCGATGGAAGAATCCCTACTTTCCATTGTAGACGGATTCTTTCTGTAGAGTCTTTGTTCTCAGCGACTCGAAGAATGGGAATTCATTGTTACTCAACAATGCGGTATTTCAAGGAAGATCGTTCTCCTCTTTTTTTTTCCGGATCCGTGGCCGCTGATTGGTGGATTTTTTCCCTCCGGAATTCCCTTTTATCCATCTTTTCCCAGGTCCTTAATTTAAGAAGGTATTTAGAATTAAAAGGAGAGCAGTAAGTGAAATAAGAGAGCTGTACCAGTCATCATTCATTTTGGCAATTACGATAATGTTTGACGAGATTGGGCAGGAAAAAGAAAAAGATAAAATAAATATAATTAGCTTTCAATCCAGAAGGTAATTAAAGCGATAAGCGTTAACATTTCCAGTGGCAATTTTTCCAAATTTGAGGCACTGATGCGCTGGGTACTTATTGAATGATGGAGGACCATAAAAGATTATTTAATTGCACAATTTATCTTAATATGAAAATTCAGTTAATGCATGAAGTTAATTAAAATGGCTCTTGAGTGGTCATTTTGAATGAAAAACAATGGCATTGTTTTACAACCCATTAAGTCTCCAAACACTGTGCTTTAAAAGACATCCCCAACAGCCGTCTATCGAGTTTTATCTTAAAGTTTCCATCAACTGATAAAAAGTCATATGTTAATCGTTGGTGGGTTTGCGTTGCTTTATATTGTGATATGTTTTAAGAGAAAAGGAGAAATATTTGGTAAAAAAGTTGGACTCTTAGTACAATTGTAGTATAAAGGGTGAAGTAGTGCAATGTAATTGAAAGTGCAAATATTGGCAATAAACTCCATATTGTCATACTCATTTGTACTTTTTATTTAAAACATTGCATCATGGTATCATTTTCTCACTGGTTAAATTTTCATCTAATTTCATAATGCTCGTACACTGAATTTGTGATTATCTCATGTTATTTATTGTTCAGGTTTTCATGAAAAATCTACAAACATGGCGACACATATGTTGTCCCTGCAAACCGTAAAGAAATTGCAAGTGAAACAAAAAAAAAAATTATTTTATGGACTCAAATTAATGCGACTTTTGACATAAACAGACTCACCCATTCAGTGAAAAAACCGTAAATGCGGCTAATGTTGGCGATAAAACACCAACCCTCAATTTTTGTGATAATCAGTAAGCTAAATATATCACTCTTAGATAATCCAGAGTACGGTGTATTCTTAAATGTAAGACCCCGGTGAAACTACGCATTTGGTCATGTTTGTCACTAAAATTGAGACTTTCGAAACTGTATTTTGTTCACATATTATAGCTGAAAATTAGCGGTCGCCACTCGCCACGTGGCGATTAAAGTTGCAAAAGTGGCGATTAAAAAATGTGGCATCGATCGCCACCCTCGGTCGCCACTCTTGCTCAGTCACTCTAAACATTCCCAATCGAACCACATTTCCCCCCTCCTGTTCCGCGCTACTTCCATGTATTTCTTTCCCCACCTCTTCTCCCCATCGCTAGAGGGAGAAATTGAGCCACAACAGGAACCGCCATTCGTCATTTGCACTTTGAACCCTGCACGTGCCACCTGCTTTGGAATGGCTGCTCAGCGGTCACGTGGGGGAAAGCGCAATATTGAAGAAGAGGAGTCACTTAAAATAACATCGTTTTTCGTTAAAAGGTGTTTAAATAAACAATTTAACTCTGGTTTCTTGTTTTTAGCATTATTTTTTACTCTATTTTTAAATGTTTTCAGTTGTTAACTAAAACTCATCATTATAAAATACAGTATTTTCGCGTAGATAAGCCGCGGCTTATACGTGTTTAAAAGCTGAATTTTAACTCCTGCGGCTACACCATGGCGGCTTATACGATGTAAAAGTTTTTTTTTTTTTGTCTTTTTTTTTTCAAAGTTCACGTTATGTTTAGTTATTGCTTAAAAACGAAACAAATTAGAGTCTGACATCGAAAACCAGAACTGCAACGTTCTTGAAAAGGTCTATTTTGAAAAGGGTGATAGCATTTCTGCTTATTCAGATGTTATTTTATTCTCCTAGATCTGATAAGGAAGTGGAATAAATTAAGAAAAAAAAAATATCAACCATAACCAACCTGACTAATAAACGAAAACCAAATAATTAAAAAAAAAAAAACACCCACCGCCGTTGCCGTGAGGATGGGAAGTAGAGTTGCAGTAGAAATCAACTGTAGCAGAACAGGGTTACTATAAGTTGCAGTTATCGCCAAAATGTTGCAATCTTTTATTTATTTATAATATTGAAACACTGTTTTCAAATCAATGTTACTAATTCTTTGTCATTGTTTTTGAACGATGTCAATACCAGTATACAGCGTAGGTGTAGGTTCTCGCAGATTGAATTTGTGACAGTTTTATGCGGCTTATACGCCGATGCGGCGTATCTGATGAAACGCATTTTTTTCTCCCGTATTTTGCAAAGTGCGGCGTATACGGTGGAATACGGTACATTCTTTTAGTCAGAAAATCAGCAAATATATATAGAGAAGACACGTATAACTATGCATTTTTGTTCTATATAAAATGTTAGTTAAGTATAATGAATAGAGTATGAAACTGGTTAATTACTTTTGACTTGATCTTATTTATGACTGAGCAAATGGGTAAATTTTGCGTTTCATGTAGAAATATAAAACAGTTTGAGATGTTGTTTACAAAAAAAAAATCACAAGGGTCCCTATGGCTTGCAAAATCAGTTACTAATACTCTAAAACTGAACTTTTCCTTGTTTTAGGATGTACTTAAAGTTTAAATTCTTTTCTGTCTCTTCTGTAAAATTGTGTGCTTTTGAGTTGTATCACCTTTCTTACGTGAGCGATATTCTGATACTTTTTTTCGTTATTCATAAAAATTTGAAACATAAAGTGAAGCACCGTTTATACGATTTTAAAGGGACTGTATAAAGGAACATACAAATAAATATACAACTTGTTGGTTTACATCAATATGTATTGAACGCTTCTGGAACCCATTTAAAAACATATAAAACGTAAAACGTATTAACAGTGCTTCGTTAGTTGCAGTTTTAAAAAGTGGCGACTAACTTTAAAAAGTGGAGACTAATATAATTGAGTCCACTGGCCACTGGCTACTAACCAAATTTCCCAGTTTTCAGCTATATCACATATGTTATCGAATTTGATTGATAAGCGTTTTTATTCTGAAAGCCTGGAAAGAAATTGTCTAACTATGTATTGGGTGTTTCAGATAGGACTTCCCAGCTTGGAGTGAAATGATAAAACGGCATAACAGTTAGAATTGGTAGAAAGGTGAAACTAGCGTGTAGTACAGAGAACTACGGAGGTTGTTATTAAGTACGTTTCAGAAATACTTACGAGATTGAGCACCAGAAGGTGCTTCAGCCATAAATTTCTTTTAAAAAGTATGTGAAACTGTTCTTACTGAACAGTGGTAAAATCACATAAGTTTTTGATATGACTACTTTTGACAGACGCAACCAATATATTGTAAAGCTCGCCTTGAGACATCCATACTAAAACATTGCAGCGAGTGACTTCAAACTTTGCCTGTTTGTTGCATTATTATTATTAATTGCTGTGAAAGGTAGTCATATCGAAAAGGTATGTGATGTGACCTTTGTTCACTAAGAACTTTCACATGCTATTTAAAACAAGGGAAATTTGTAGCTACAGCGCCCTCTGCTATGCACTTTTAGAACGATGTGTGGAAACCGCTGCATAAATTTTTTTAGACCTGTCCAGCGTGATGCTGCAAGCAGATGGAACAAGTAACTTGTTCCACCTTTCTATCTCTCACTGTTTTGTTGTTATCTCATTTGAAATTTTCATATTCCTCTTTGAAACACAGTGTACATTTCAATCAATATGTGAAGATAAAAGCATTAGCATGGACAGGATCGTGACAATGACCGATGCCTGGAACAAACAGCCACCGTCTTCGCTATAAATCACCAAAATAAAACAAAAAACAGCAGCCTGGAAGTCGTGACAGGACCCTGCCAGAGAGACAAAGGCAGCACCACATCCCGCATGATTAAAAAGCCGTTCAAAAACCATCTGGAAAAACGGTGGAAAAACTCACGCCGAGAAAGAAGCGTTAATGAACGATGGAAAGGGTAACCGTGCGTTTCACCGCAGGAGTTATTTTTAAAAATTACAGGTTAAAGAGGGGGTGGGTGTCTTTGCTCACAAGGTTCGAAAGGCAGTGTGTTCGATATGGCACGTTCATTACTGGAAGTTCCCAGCCACGCCCACCGAGCACGATGGAATCATTACGTTTTAATGTGCTTCTTCCTGATTTATTTCCTACCGTAGGGCTTCGTGTGTTGATACAACTGCTCAGAATTTTCCTTCTCGTGAATTGATGAGTTGGTTTCCTTTCCACGACATTTTGCTTTTAAAAAATGGGAATTATGTATTTTTTTTTAGGTCGTGAAACTTTATCACTTTTTGCTTATGTTTAATTTCAATGCTTATCTTTTTTTAAAAAATAAATTAGGAGATGGATTTTTTCTATGTTGTTAAAAAAAACTACTTCAGAATTTCGATAGTGTAATCATAAGTCGATACATTCCTACCTTAATTCTGTCCTTTTTTCTTTCCGGGGAGGGCTTGCTAAATGCTTGCTGCAAAACACTTCTTAATTCTGTGGTAAAAGTAAACGCTCACACATTGTTTTAAACTAAAAAGATATATTTGCACGCAACTACATTCGAAACTTATTTAAATGACAAAACTTCGTTCGTATATACAGTTACATTTACTTACACATTTCCGTCAAAATTTAGAATCGAAATCTGCTCCGAGCGCTCTCCAGCGGGCAACTGATGTCAAAAACAGTTTCTTCTAAACATATGTATATCTTCTGACGTGAATAAGTTCTAGAAATCATTCGCATGTTTACTGCCGTTGACAAGAAAAAAAAAAAGTTCTGTGTGTAATTTATTTTCAATTCAAACAAGTTCCCGGTCGAAGATGAAATTGCCAAAACATAATAATACCCAGCTTTATTGAATTTGCTGTTTTATGAAATCAACCGCTTTATTGAATCAAAACTGTTAACTACAAGCGTGATTCAATAAGGTGGCGACCACTTTCTGAACAGTTTTTATTCAATTCAGCGGCAGATTTAATAAAGCGGCTGATTTAACAATCTGGATATTGTTCTGTTTTTCCGATTTGATTCATTAAAGCGGCCGATTTAGTTAACCCCTGTTTCAATTAACTGGCTTGTTCTTTTTTTCAAGTTTGCGTTTTTTAGTTTTTCTTTATTTATTTTTTCCAATTTCACATAAAAAAAACAGTGGACACCGGTTAATTGAATCAGTGGTTAATTGAACTTACGTCTTTAATGAATCAAATCACCAAAAACAGAATAATGTCTAGATTTATTGAACTAGCCGCTTTGTTGAATCAAAACTGCTTTAAACAAATAAGCGGCGGCAACTGTAATTGGTTTAAGCTTTTAAACCCCTAAGAATCCTCATTTCAGTTAACGCTCAGTACTATTATTTTATTCAAAATTAAGTTAGTCGTAAGCGTCAAAAACAAAAACATACCCCATATTCGGTGCTTTCACCAAATAAATGCTTTATTCAAAGGATCCTAAAATAAGTCAACCAAAGAAATAACATTACGTTAATTACCACACAACGAAGTGATGCAAACCTAAATGCAAGCATTGTTTAAGCTTATTAGTGAAATCTAAAGAACTCAGAACCAACATTCTCCCTCTGAAAGAACCTTAAACAGATTGTTTTTTTAATCAATAATTAATCTAAACAGTTTTTAATCAATAAAGCTGGATATTGTTCTGTTTTTGGCGGTTTCATTCATTAAAGCAGTTGATTTCATTAACCACTAAGTCAAAACTGGCTTCTACTGTACTAGTAACGAGTAAGCATTTTTTAAATTTATTTTTTTCCTAGCTTATTACTCAGCGTTGCCCGGGTGCTTATTAATACAACATAGCTAATTGTAATCGTTTTAAACTTATCTTATGCTAAAAGGAAATAGGTGAGCCTTAAATTGATAATTCATTGTTAATCGTAATCTTTGTTGGAAAATACTCATATTTAAATGTGTTAAATTTTATCCATTTGTATGCTTAAAGGCTTATCTCTATCACTCTATCTGTTCAAAACTGAAAGAAAATGGCAATTTTGAGACAAAAAATTTCAATTTTGAGCTTTTTGGATTTCTTTTTAATTTCAAAACCAAGCCTATGTGAATTCCAGTGCATCAAGGAAGCTATGTGCCAAGTTTGATGAAAATCCGACGAAAATTGTAGATCTGTACGAGGAACAAATATACATCCATTTTTATATGCATAATTCATTAAAATTTCTATTATCAATACAATAATTAATGCTGTAAGTATGCTTGTCCTTTTCTTGATCAGGAAAAAAATCTTTATAAATACATATGTATGGATAGTGTAGATAGAAATCTTTAGAGATATATTAATGAATCTCAGTATTTTAATCCAAAGTTGAGATGATTCACATTACACCAGCATTGTTATTTTATATCACTATGAAGATTCAGAAAAAAAAAGACTTCTGAATGGCAAATATGAAAGAGATGAATAGTTAAAAAAAATGCCCTAGGGATAAGAAAAAGTAGGGCGTGTAACAAGAAAAAAAAAAAAGAGTATCACATATCGTTTCTTGTCGTTATTTTATCTTTCACCTGACATCAAAGTTGGAATTTATCCCCTCCCCAACCACCAGCTTTCACAGGTGTTTGATAGTAATCTTTGAATCATCGTCAGTAGAACTTCCAAAGCGTGAAACGAAGAGTTCAACGTTTTGGGACATGTAGTTGAAGAGCAAAAAATAAATCAGGCATAGTATTACGAAATTCAACTGATCTTTTTTCGCAGCGTGGGAATGGCTATGCAGAGCAAGTTGAAGATGATACATTTGTTTCTTGGTGTTGTTTTTAGAAAATGCATTTTGTAAAACGGCATTTTGATGTGAAATTCAAGACACGGTATTACATGAATTGTGATGTAAAATGTAAGGGATGTTTCAATTTAATTTTTTTTTCCTCAGCTCTTACATACATAAAAAAACAAATTTAGGTACGCCTTAGACTTTTTTTGTTAATCACAAGTATTTTCGCTTAGTTATGAAAATAATTTTCTTAGTTTTCAGCATTTCGTTTTACAATGTCAGACATTTAGCCTTCTTATTTTCATTTCTTTTTTTATTGATAGTATTTAAGTCATTTGTTTTAGTCATTGTTATTCTTTTCCCCTCCAGTTGATGAGATTTTCCTTACTACTTCTCTTGACAGTTTTTTTAAAACTTTGAAGTCTAGGACGAGAAATATTTTTGTAGTGTCATTTTGAAATAGTTATATGCGCTTTTTAATTAATCGTTTAAGTTTTATTTTAGTTATGTATATTATTTCTCTTGCCCTTTTTCTGTTATCAGGCGAGAACTTTCTCATTTTTTTAAATCAAATTACATGATTTACCCCTCATTTTAAAGTTTATCATGCCGGCTATTGATGAAACAAGACCCATTGTCTATTTTTTTTAATGTCAAATAATCGTTTTTTTTTTAAATTACACAATGCTGCAGTGAATAGTATTCGATAACTAAGAAGCAGTGTCGCGGTTAGACAAAGCGTTATGCTGGAAACGTAAGGGTCGTAGGTTTGATCCTGCAATGAGTTTTTTCGTTTTCTATTTTTTTTTCACTGGTTAATTTGGATCCAATAGGATTGTAAATCGCATTTCTACTGTTGTATAAAACCGGAAAGATTTGTTTGGTAATTTTAATTACTCAATAAATATAGCTAAAATAATTCAGTTCAGAGAATATACATTTCATTTAGTATTAAATATAATTAGTAAAAATGTTGCAGCTTTTTTCTTGTGTAAAATGAGGGCCCAGCGAAAACAAGTCGCGTAGGGCCTCGATAGTACTAAGTCTGTTACTGTTTAAAACCACACAATGCTATTAATGTAGAAACGAAATGTTCTAAAAGGGTCGGATCAAGGCAAACCTTAAGATTATATCCTACAAGAACGTAGATCAGAAATCGTTTCAAATTTACAACTTCCTCCAACCAAAAAGCAAAGCTCACATCCCGAAACCTAACCTTTAAACTGCGCGGGGTTGTCACATTCGTGTTCGGGCGCAGTTAGCAGGTGGCGTTGTTGATGGAAGTCGTCATCGAAGATGTCACGCGCTTCGGTGGTAACGAAGAGGCCTGTATCGAGTCGAAAGATATATATTTACGTTTCCACTTCTTTCCCCTCGAAAAGACCGCACAAGTTGCACTATCATTTGATTGGAGACTGACCTTTTCTGACTGTCTCGGGACCTGGTTTTATTTATATTTATGTATTTGTTTATTTATTTTATTTTTTCTTGCGTGAGTGATGAGATAGCAAAATTCGTTCCGATGTCGGATAGGCAATTGAAATGGCTCTCTTGGCAGGTGCGCAGACAGCTTGCTTAGGAATTTCCGTGGTTGTTGAAACGCTTGCAGGTGCAATGCTTTGAATATTTATTTGCCTGATACTTATTCGGTGAATTTAACGGTGGATTGCCACGTAAATCGCCTTTCTCACAGCAGTAGGAATTGTAAATAGTTTTTTTCAACATTTTTATAGCCCCGTTTTTATTTTACTTTTGGTATAAAGCAGTTTATTTACCTACTCGACAAATCGTCAACTGGCCAACTTTAACCTTTGCCTTAATGAAGTCTCGAGGTACTTTTTTGTCAACAGTCGTAACTTAATTGGCCGAAGTCTTGCCACGTAATAGATTGTGGTAGTCATCTGTTAGATAAGTGATAACATGCACACTTAATGCGTTGTTTATGGATTTACGAATCCATAAACTCTTTTATAAAAATGATACCCAAACAGTGTATATAATTACGAAATCATAGGGTTAGGTTTGGGGTCAGAACTTCCAGGTCCAAGGGAACCCTTCCCCCAGTAGCAATGGCAACCCCAATGCTACAGAGTCCCCTCATAAAGTGAAAAGCTCCCCTAATATCAAACTTATAATGGTAAGTTAATTTTAAGAATACGTAACTTATTACCTCAATCATAGTAGATTAGTTATTATCAAAGCATTAGTTCTCATTGCTGAATTCATTTGCTGTCTCTAGAAGTCGTAATCCTTTCCTCGTTACCCTACTTTAATGATTACAAATCTTTTGTACTCGCCCACGTTTTATCAAGCCAACTTATCAAGATGCAGTCGTTCGCTCTTCTAAATTGGTCAGCTCCAAGAATGTAAATGTTGCAAATGGCTTTTCTCAGGGCAGTAAATGTTGACACATATATTTCTCTTTTCATGTGAGATTTTTCTTTTAAAAGACGTTTTTTTATGTATAGAGCAATTGGTAAAAGAAAACTGGTAGAAAAAAAAAACGTACGTTATTACCGCACGTTTGGTCATTTTGAAACTAAACCGTGGATGAGTGAAGACTATACTCGGTTACTTTAAAATACAGAAATATAGGCGTGTCAAGTTTAGAAATTTTGAGTGTTCTCCATGGAAACCGTCTTAAAGGAAACAGCCCCGCTCTTTTTTTTATGCACAGCTGTTGAGGCATTTCATTTGTTTTATGTTTATCGAATTAGGCTTACGCTTTTATTTATATCCTCATGTCTCAGTTATTTCTCAACGTTTTCTAACAAATATAGGCATACATAAATAAAGAACACATTTCTAAGAAAAAGTTGTGTTTTATTAACGTGATTTTTTCAGTTGAATAAAAGTTGCATACAAACAAATTTCAACAGTTTGCATTCAACCATTGTTGCAAAAGCTAAGTGGCCAAAAAGTCCACAGCGCCGTTACTATGGCAACCATCAGGGAAGAAGTGCGGAAAGTGGGAAATTAATTTTACTTTGAGACGCCAGCTCTCGTTACACAGGGTATAAGTAACATTTACACAGCACATTCTGAGTGTTCAACTTGTTACCAAAGAATTGTGCAGTCGTCATTATTGAGTAAATATGATTATCATAAAGTAAACACTTGGTACGTATTCAAAACTTTCGCCAAACTAGTAGTTGCATAGAGGTGCCCCCATCCCCTTCCCCAAGGACAAGGGCGCACCATGCAAAATATTGCGGTGACCCCCATTGTCGAGAGTCCTTTAAAAAGAGTAAAAGACGCCTGAAAGCAGCCCTGAAATGTCAACGTCGAAGCCCCCCCCCCCCCACTTAGGGCATCCCTGTTAAACAATACGCTTTTTTGCTGGTATTATGTTGCCAAAATTAATACTGCTGAAATTTAAAATTTACTGTTACATTTTTAAACATAACAAACCAGTAAGTGATACTGTAAGCTACATAAAACGTAAAAAAAAAAAAAAAAAAAAAAATCAGCCAAATAATTAAATTAAACTAATAAAAAGGTAAAATAATCCGCCAACTATTACTAATAAATCATTAACTTAAAACAAGTCACTCACATAAAAAGTTCTATTAAAGTGTAAACCAGTACGAGGAACAAAAAACGGCAACAGCTATTTCAGCAATGGGATTTTTTTTCAACCTACTTGGTATGTACCACCTTATGATAATTCCGCCCCCCACCCTCATGGTATTAAAAGTGTAATTTACTATAGCCGAAGGCATGCATTTCATCGTAGTTGCTGACTACTGTTCTTTAGAATTATCGTATGCTTGGCAACAAAAATGCCACTGGTGAAATATCTTAGAATGTCATTTCTTGTTGATAAGAACCTATCGCATTTCTTCTAAATTGGTACTGACTTATTTTTTCCTTAGTGCTGTTGTATTTACTTTTATAGATATAAATGTCGTTGCTCATGTATTTATTTTTTTTCTTCTAGGTAAGTTGTGGGTTCTTTCTTTCCTGCGTTTGAATTCGATTGAGCTGTGTGGTGAGAAATGTTCTTATAAATTAATATTATTTTATTGGTGATCAATGATTTGGTACACTTTTTTCCTTACAAATAAACAATTGATGATTCGTTATTTCTTATTGATATAAGATGCAGTTTAGGACGAAAAATACTGATGATATTCAGTCAAGAGTAAAAATTAATGAAATAACAAAGAAATGTTTCGTTTCCGCGACGTTTCTGCGCCGTTTCATACTGAACTTTTTTGGCAACAAACAAAATCTAGAACACCTTAATGTTCATCTCATATATATTTTTACTGTCTACTTATTTTTGAAAATGAATGCAATGATAAAAAAAAAGTAGTTTCATTGTTTTTGCGAGCTTAGATCGCTTAATAGAAAAAAAGCTGATTAAATATGCACGAGTAAGTGCCATATTTTGATAGAATTATCCCATTGCATAAAATCGACATCATATAATTAGAACCCTTGCGTTGTCTAGATTCAAGAAAAGTGAAAGAGAAGCTGTCCTAAAGGTTGTTTTCTCTGCGTAGGCACAGTATGGACTGAGAAATAACTTTTACAGATTCCAAATCTCGAGAAATTCGATAACGATTCTGCGGAAATTCTGTTTTAGCGTGCTTGATATTGTTCTCATAAGATAAAATAAAATAGAATAAAATAATAATAAAAAATAAATAAAACTAAGATGCGTCATGTAAGATGTAATAATTAGTAAATAATTCAATCAAAAAATAAATAAATAAATAAAATGTTGTAAATTTTGTTGTTACGTGAAAAAAAAAAAAAAACCACCATGTGTGAAATGTAAAAAAAGGTGTTTTATTTTTAGATATTTTGCAACTATCTACTTTTATTTTTACACATGCTTTATTAAATTCAAGTTTTCGATCAATGCTGTCAAAGAAATTAACACAATTATTTTTCTTTTAAAAATAAATACTATCATTTGTCGTCCGGTACATAAATACTATTAATTGTGTCGTCTGAAAATGAATTATTTCATCTCAAAAAGGATGACATTTCTGCTTTGCAAATTGTACTTTTTAAGAAACGTTTTAGTAAAATCTTATCGCAGACATCAAACAAATTGTTTTTCGTATAAACTTATTAGCTTTTACTGATTGTCATTTGGTTTGCTGTTTTGGTCCGTTTAATTATGTTCATTAAATTTTGTTAGAACGATTGAAATAAAATTTTCAAAACTTGATCGTACAATCTATTTTCAGTTGATATTATATTACTTGATAGAATCTGTTAGAGTTTGGAACTAAACATAATTATGAAATTCGTATCCGAAAATATCTTATCCTTCGAAATACTAAACTTGGCCTATCTTATTATTCAGCCGCTATGAATCGAACATTTTTCCGGGATGATATTTGCCGGTACCAAGAACCATAATATTTTTTTCCACGTATTTCGAGTAGACTGGTGGCAACAACATATAATGGGAGAAAGTAGTAGCTATTATAATTAATGATGCTACCCTGATTTATGACCTCGAACATTATGACGCGCTCGTTACGTCGTCTATAATGTCTCAGTTACGGTTACAGAGGTCGAGCGAATAACATGACATGAGGCAAACCAAGGCTTTTTTGATAGTGCGATATAATTTCCACCCGAAACTTTATATGCTATTAAGGTTTAGCGAGATATGTTTAAAGAATGATAGCTAAAAAAAACTTTTTCCGCGATGACGTCATGGAACATTACTTTTTGCACTAAAAAGTGCGCGAAATATGAAACATTATGCATTACTATATTTTGTTTTCTTCTTTTTCTAAGCTTAGGCTGTTTAATATTAATGCTTCGGATCAATATACATTTTGCTAATAAAACTTGTTTTTAACGCTTCTACAAGCGTATCTCGCCCATTAAAAATCAACACACCTCAAAAAATTTAATCAAGCTCATTTCGTAGATTTTTCATATATATAAAGTGTCCCTGGAAAACTCTTGCAATTGGGCCTTACATTTGCTGACCTGAAGCCTAGGCTCTAATTAAAATTGTAATTGAAATTATTGCACTACTATAGCAAAACCTTTACCACCCCCCCCCCCACAAAAAAAATAAATAAAAATGTGCAGTACTATGCTAATTACTTTTAAATATTCTGTACAGAGAGTAGATATTTTTTACTTACTGTTAAACTTTTTTTATATTTATTAAAGGAAGTACTGAGGATTATTTTAAATAGCTTCCATAAGTACTTATTAAAATTAAAAGTATTTCTAAGTATAAAGTACGCTAAGTATAAAGTTATTGGTTTGTATTTTAATAAAAACTTTTTAAAAAGAAATAGAACGCACAGCGTGTCAGTAGGGTTTGATTATTATTTAAAAGTAGTTAGGTTTTTTATATCGCTTGTTGCTCGAATTTAAGTGTAAATCTTTACAAATACCTTTATAATGCATCTATTGTTCAATCAAAATATCATTACAATGGATTTTTTCTTAAAAAAATATATATCAATTTTTTTCTATAACCTTAATTTAATAGTAACGCGTTTTTGTTCGAAAACAAATTAGACGTTGATGATTTATCGCTAAACAATGTAAGAATGGAGGGAAAAAAATCTTTCTAATCGCTGCTATCATCAAAAAGAGATTAAGAAAACCTATTTTAAAATTCTAAAATTGTGCTTAATATCTTTTCCCCTCTAGGCGTTATGATTTTTTTCTTCTCTATTGTCGCTGCTTCTTTAGCGTCAAACGTCTTTTGTTGGTAGGGAATAATGTTTTTAACCTGAAAGTGATATAATGTGCATTATTGTTGCGCATGAATATAAATATTACGTTAAATTAGTTTGCATTACTTTTACTTTCATCTGCTACTGTATGAAAGTAGTGTACACCAGGCACTTGATAATTTTCCTAATTTCGCATGTTTTTGAAAAGATTCTGCGTTTTTACTCCCAAAAAAATCAATATTTTCTGCTTGCCAATTCTGCCAATGGGTAAGCCATCGGACTTTTTACCGGAGGGTCTCAGGTCCCAATCCCAGCCGGTCGAAGATCTACCGTGTTCACTAAAGTCGACTGGGGCACGTTAAATATGTTCGAGGTCACAAAGTACTCCAAGTTTCCATTCCAAACCAATGCCTCTTGTGGTGTTGGACCAGGGGTTGCTTGACTCCTGGTCTGGATCAAAAACCGAGCGCTCTTCAGCAGCCCATGAACTGTGGGCAATGGTAGCGAAGCCGGATACCCTGGAGTGAGTGCAAAAATCTACACATGGAAATTTTAACTTAATCCAGCTTGCACCTCTTTTAAAATCAACTGCGAAGCAGCATTTCGACGGACTTATTAAATATTTTGAGAAGCAGGATAATAGGTGCATCGGAACTGGAAAAAACGTCAATCGCTGATGAAGAAGTTTTAAAATGAAAAATAACAACCGAACGATTTTTTTTTTGTAAAATTTTTAATGTATATGCTAATATTCGGATCATCATTTTTATTATTATCAAATGTGCATGTGTGTTATTGTTTATTTTTAGCTTTTAAAGATTTTTTTTTTGCATTCAATGTTATAGTTTTTAGTTACAAATATATGTTCGATTGCTATTGAATATGTTAGCTATTGTATTCAGTAATATCGTTTGTTAAATATTTTTTGTACTATTTGCGGTTACCATGCTACCCAATTCCACTTATAATCGAAGTTTACTGCAGTAAAGATAATAATTTTTGGTTTGTCATTTTGTTTCTTTTTCCATGTTTTCCTATTTGATCTAGAAAAAATCCTAACTATAATTTAAATGTTACATGTGTGCACGTGTTTCATCTTAATATGCGGCCTTGGGATGGAAAAAAAAATGGGTGCCACTGTTCTGATTTCAATAAATTGCTCCAAAACCTATTTAAAAAGAATGTATACTTTTTTTCATGATCAAGAAAACAAATTAAGTAATTGTCATGACATAAGAAGTTATCGAGAAGAAAGAAAAACTATTAAATTAAGTCCCAATAATTGAAATAAGATGTTAACCTTTCTTTTTCAAAAACCCGTTTCCTACGTATTCTTTTGATACATTTGTAATTTACTTGTCTTTGCAATTTTCTTGAATAATTTTCCTTTTTTGACTTTTTTTGTAAGTGTTGCGAATGCAAATACGAAACATTTCCTAAGGGCAAAAACATGGCGGAAGAGGTGAAAAAGATTCGGATAGTGCTGCGTCGGCTGGGATAGTACATATTGAATGAAATTACCTTCCTCTTCTGACCCTAATTTGTTTAAGTGTGTCTTGGACGAAAATCTGAGCTTCCGTTTTTTCTTATTGTTATAGTAACAGAATATTTAAATTTGACTAACTTAGTCTTCATTCAAAAATTTCTTTGAAAATCTTCGCTCAAAGCGTTTGATTTTCCCTTTTTGTTTGTCTTTTTTTCCACCTTTTCTTTCTTTTTTTAAACACGTTTCTCGTTGCCTTTTTTAATTTCTTTTTTTTTTTTTTGTTGAAGAGAATGAAATTTTAACCCCAAGGAACAGTATATTTTCAGAGAATAGCTTGATTAAAGTCAGACGTTTTTAACCGCACCTTTGTTCTGTCGCTCTTCAGTTTCACTGTAAACAATTTTAAATGCTGGACAGAATATTTCGCTTTTTTTTAAGAGTTTTTTTAGCTGATTAAAAGTTTCTTTCTTAGTTTTTGTTATTCTTCCATTTATCATCCCAATGTTCTAAAAAAGTATAACTTTTCTCTCAATGTTTGGATTTTTCCTCGCTATAATTATATTTTTTTTTTCTTTAATCATTATTAAAAAAAAAAAGCTATGAAAAATTTTCAGATTTTTTCTTTCCTCTTTGTCTTAATCATGTTTTTACTGTACTGTTTTCGTTTCACTCAAAATTTTTTTCCTTTGTCATACGTGTTTATACTTAGTGATTGCTCAATTAGATATTAAGTTTTTTCTTTAAAAAATACGGGAAAGGGGGGAGGTGGCTTTTTCACAAGAACCGTTGATTTTTACATGTATTTCCAATCCTATAATGGTATATTTTGTACATTTGGACCCTGTTACAACTCCACCTCCAACAAGGTAAATTCTGTCATTTACTACGTTATTAAGATGTTTTTGGTTGTCTTTTTGATATCTTCTCTTTGATTTTTCTTATTAGTTTTAAACTTGTGTGTACATAATACTTCGAATAATTCCAGTATTCCGAGTTGCGTACTCATTCATAAATAATAACCCCTGTAAAACCAAAAGATGGATACAACCTTTACATTTACTAGTTTTAATGATTAAAACAAGTCCTTGTTCAATAAGCATTTACCTAAAATGATCGTTTGTATTTTTAAGAACAGATTATAGTATTCAAAAAGAAGTGCAACACTAAAAACTAATATTGTTTTTACAGTATAATACAGCTAATTGTATAGCAATGAACTGTAAAAATTGCTAATTTTACAATTTGCAGTATTAAACTGTAAAATTGTTAATTTTACAGTACTAAACTGTAAAATTGCTAATTTTACAGTCTATTACCGTGCATTTTACAGTTTTAAACCTGAACATCTGCTGCCAATATTATAATATTGTTTTAACAGTATAATACAGCTAAAATTTACGGCGATAAACTGTAAAATTGCTAACTTTACAGCAAGAAACTAAAAATGCTAGTTTTATAGCTTATTACTGTGTATTTTACAGTTTTAAATTGGAATCTCGGCTGCCAGTATTATACTGTAAGAACAACAGTTCATTTTTTGCAGTGAATAGATACTTATTTATTTTCAGAACTCTTTAGTCGAGAAAAATGCCCCCTAGAACTTAAGCAAAAAACCCTTTTCTTTCAAACTTAACAGACCAGTCACATTTTCCTGTGAAAAAGCCCGCGATAAAGAAGTCCCCAAATTTCGGCGCTGATAAATAACGCCCGATATTCAATTACCAAAAGATAGTCTCCGTCGTTTTGTGCACAAGAAGTTTTAGAAAACAATTCGACGGTACTCGAAATTTTCAAGCGCCTGCAGCAGGTTATAAATCTTTTGTCGCGAAGTTTGTCGTTCCAATTCCACGAGATTTATCGTCTTCGAACCTTACTGATGAGGCAGAACCGAACAGTGTGAGGGACAGCTCTAATTTATAAGTCCACGCCACGGGCCAGACACTTCCTGTGTGAAGGGGAAAAAAGGGCTCACGTGGCAGAATTTAATTCCGGCGGAGAAGAGTTGTTTCTTGGCTGCTTTTCATCCATTTTATTTCGAAGACTTATTTGAAATTCCGCGCGTCAGGAAAAACTCGGTGCTTCTCGTGAATTTAGAGTTATAGTTTATAGAATGCTTAAATTCGCCGAAATTTATCTTGAAATGTATTATTATTATTTTTATCATCATTAAAAAAATATTGGATAACACCATATTGTTACTGTGATCAGTATTTATATTATTATCATTATATCATAATCATGATATTTTTATTATCATCATCAGGGGTGCACCTCGGGGGGGGGATTATGCCGCAAGTTGCGACATCAAAATTTTTGGGGAGGATTTTTTTTAAATTAATTAATTTATTTAAATTATTTATTAATTTATTTTTTCAATTTATTATTATTTATTAATTTATGTTTTTAATTTAAATTAGTTAATCTTATTTATTATTTTTTTTTTTTTTTTGTATGCATGTGTGTGGGTGCTTGGAATGTCTGGAAGTGAAAGAAAGCGATTCTATTCTGCGCTTAGTTCGAACTTTGAAAAAAATAATATTATATGAAAAAACCCCTGCTGGCTCTGGGGTACAGATTTGTGTTTAGTACGTTGTATGCAAAAAAAACAAAAAAAAAAAAACAACTCACTTTTTTTACCTCTTCCACTCTTCCAACTAAAGACAATATTATAATTTTGCAAGTTTCGGAACACAAAGGTTATTTAAATAAACTGCCTTATTACACGTCAATGAAACCAAACGTACTTAACAGGCCCAGTGGTGACAATCGCCCTGGGCTCCATTTACAAGACTTAAAAGAGCTAAGAGAAACCACCTCAGTTGCCCCTTAATTGGATTGATTGATGGTCTGAGTTGAGAATTTTCGCCTCCTTCTTCTCTGGCGTTGAATAAACAAAAGTTGCACTAAGTTATAGCCGTTGGCGCCCCAGCTGAGCCATTGCTGATTGGTCCCAATTAATGGTAAAGATATACTCTTCGTTAGTTTCTTCCTAATTCAGCGGGTAAAATTAGATTAAATAATCGTCGGTTCAGAGCGAAACTAGAATGTAAAAGAGTAGTCTTCTATTTATAGTTTCGAGGACTTATAAGTTGGGGATTAGATAAATGTTTCTCTTTTGAAAAGTATGTGTTGACATACATCATTTGAAGCAACTTGAGTTCGTCACTCACCAGTTTCTTTGTTTCGAGGAGTAGTTTTGACTTCAAAACTTTTTTGAAATGCAGTGATAATATTTAATTTAACCTTAAAAGTATTCTCAAGTGCGATTCTCTAATTACAAATTGGAGCCCTAACTGCATTTGGTCATTATTTCTTTCGTGTTATATTGCTTTGGTAATTAATCTCTTCTGCTTTTATAAGTGTCATTGTCAATCGCAATTCGTGTTTTTTTTTTTTTTTTTTTGTGATTCACCTCTTCTACGTTCATTAACGTTAGTATTTATCCCAACGTGTGTTATTTAGTGCTGAAACTTTTCCATGTATTTATACTTTAAATCAGGGACGTCATTTCAAGTTTTTCCAGAGGGGGGCAAAGGGTGAAAACACAATGCAATTTTATCGGAAAACAGCAAAAACCACGCCCAGTTTGTAAATACATTGATTTCTCAAAGCCAGGGGCGGTGGGGGGGGGCAATTGACCCCCCTGCCCCCCCTTCCTAAATGACGGGCCTGCTTTAAATAAAAGACTTTGATTAAAGTCTCTAGAATGCTGCATTTTTATTAGTTTGTATTCCATATATCTTTTACGATATTTTAAGTTTTAAAAATTTATTCATAGTCCCGATCAAAGTAGGAAAAGTTTGTGTGTGTGAGAGCGCCGGGGGGGGGGGGTAATTAGAATGTTTTCAAAAGAAAGCTTAAGTACAGTTATCCAGAGTCTACCAGGTGTGTAAGTATGAAACCGGAATTTTTCTACAGAAAAAACACGTTTATTGTAATGATATGATACAAGGTACCGTATTCAAAGTATTGTCCGTCGCTATCTATACATTTTTGCTATCTTTCTGGCAATTTGTGGATTCCGCGCCGAAAGAACTGTTGATCTTTTGAGGCAAACCAGTCATCGAGCCATTTTCGTACAGCTTCATAAGAAGTCAAACGCTGCTCAGCAATTGCGTGCCCCATCGATGCAAACAAGTAATAATCGGATGGGGCAAGGTCCGGTGAGTAAGCCGCATGCAAAAGAATCTTCCAACGGAACGACTCTATCGTTTCCTGGACCAGGGGCGGATACAAGGGAGGGGCGATGGGGGCGATCGCCCCTCCCTTGAGGGACTCTTCTCCAGCAGTTTTTCGACTTTGAAGTTCAAACAAGGCAATTTTAGATGATCTTCGATGATACTATGAAGAGTGGTTGGGATTCGAGGCTCTGATCTGGAATTTTTTCGAAATTGAAGACCGAAACACTTGTAATAAACATGTGTTAACCAGGATCTGTGGTAAAAAAGGGGGAAGGTAGGAAAAAAAAACCCAATCGCCCCTCCCTTGGAACATTTCTGGATCCGCCTTTGTCCTGGACCCGTTTTGCTTTGTGTGCTGGTGCGTCGTCATGCAGCAAAATCACCTTGTGTTGTCTTTGCTGGTATTCTGGTCGTTTTGCAGTCAAAGCTCGATTCAAATTGGTCATTTGTTGTCGGTAGCGTTTATTATTGATAGTTTCCCCAGGTCTTCGTTCAACAATGCTTGCAGGTCAGCGTCTTCAAACTTTTTCTTTGGTCTTCCACGTTCTTCGTTCCTCACGTCAAAATCGCCACTTCTGAACCGTTTGAATCACTCGAAACACTGTGTTTTACCGAGAGCATGCTCACCATACGCCTCCACAAGCATTCGATGCGATTCGGCTGCGGTTTTCTTCAGATGAAAACAGAAAACTAGTGATGTCGGCAAATCGTAATTTGTTGGCACAAAACTCGACATGTTTATCTCTCATAAACTAATGCTACTGAATGAAACTCGTGTCATTGTGAGTTGGAAACCTTTGTCTGATATCAATACAACAACAAGACACCGTTGACGTGATGAGTCGGTAACTACATCGACACCTAGCGCCACCTATAGGAAATTCCGGTTTCATACTTACACACCTGGTATTTGAATGACTGTATTCCAACACAACGACAAATACATTTTTAGAATTTTGCAAGCGATATTGCCCCTTCCAACTGTCTCACATATAATATCTTTTCCTACTCTACTGTCTTGTGCTTTTTGACGAAAAAACTTATTAGGAATTTAGGTGAGACGTTTTTAGAGAGAAGAAGAACAAGTATTCTAACACTAGGGTGATTGAGATTCTGAAAAGTGTCTTTCTCTGGACTTGAGCAATCTATCAATGAATATTTTCGGAAGTCGACTCTAGTTAAAATTTTGATTACCAATATTAAAATTAATTCAGGGACAAAAACAACAAATATATTCTGTAGAATTTTTCAAGCGACATTGCCCCTTCCTCCCTTTTAAACTGTCTTACATGTTACATCTTCCATTTCTGTATTGTTACTTATTTTCTGACTGAAAAACCTTTTAGAAATTAACTGAGACCCTTTCAGAACGAAGAACAAGTATTCTAGCATTGGAGTGGTTGAGATTAAGAAAAATGTCATCTTTTTGATTCAAACACCCAATCAATGAATATTTTCTCGTCTACTCTAGTTAAAATTTTAACTAGCTATGTCTAGCTTATTTTAGAAAGGATAACTTAGTCTGAAACTCAAGCTCACAACAAATTTATTTAAATAAATAAATAAAATCAAACGGGCATTGCTCCTTTCAACTGACTTACAAAGATACCTTTGTCTACTTTACTGTCTTGTGTTTTTCGAGGAAAAACTTTTTTATGGATTTTATTTAGACGTTTTAATAGGGAAGGAAAACAAGTATTCTAACACTAGGGTGGATAATATTTTGAAAATTGTCTTCCTCTCTTGACTCGAACAATCTATCAATGATTTCTTTTTCTGATAAGTGTCGCCTCTTAATTCGAATATTCTATCAATGAATGTTTTTCGAAGTCTTTACTCTAGTTAAAATTTTAATTACCAATATATTCAGCTTTTTCCAAGGACGATAAATTAAGTCTTAACTTCGAGGTAGCATTTTTTTCTTTTTCTTTTTAGTTTTTTTAAGCAGTATTACCTTCCGCCACTTTCAATGTTCTTGCATAGAATACTCCATTACTCTAGTCTATCGCAACATCTTTCCTGGCAGAGAAAATTGGAGGCAGCTTTATCTCCTCCATGCTTTCAGTTTTTAAATGAACTAAATTGGGTTAGTACCACATCACTCAACTCTTTAGCCCGATAACGGCTTCAAAAGTGTAATAATTGAATTTCAGCGGGAGCAAAGATTTTGCGCCTAGATCGACTAATTGAGTAAACACGTGTTATGCTTTGTTGGGAAACTTCCCGCTTGTTGATTTGCAATTAATTAAGAATTTATGTATGGAACATATATATAGAAGCTTAGAGAAGGACTTTTGATTAATATTCATACAATTTTGCGTTAAAGTCACTCTAATTTAAGTTGTGAATTTTAATGATAGTTCGTGCTTTGGAGTAGATATTTTGAAATATTTTTCCTCATTAGGGTATTATTTCTCATGCAATATTTTTTTTTCAGTTGCTGGTAAAGCGGATTTTAGTCATCATTTAAGAGTGAGCAAAATGATGAGAAAATATTTATCGCTAATTTGTTGTAATCTTGATTTAATAGTAATTCGTCACAATAACGTAAAAAATAAAGATTAAAGGAAGTATTACTCAGCTCTTTTTGAAAATTTATTGCAATAAAGTAATTTTTTGCATTCTTATAATTCCAGTTAATGTTTCTGGTTGATTTGAAATGAAAGAATTATTTGTGGCGGGTGTTGCTTAGTTTTAGTCTCTATTTCTCAAGAAAAATATTTATATTTAGTAAAAGTTCAAAAACTTCCACTAGGGTATTAATGCAACTTTCAGATTTAGAATATGATGTTAAGCTTGAAAAACTTAATATGTAGTATAGACTTGAACAAGGGACAGTCATAGGGCACAAGTTTCAGTTTAAATTTATCGAACTGAAGTACGTTGATGGGTTAAATTTCAGGGCTGGGTAGGTGAGAAAATGATTGACTCAAACTACGGATACTGTGTCTACAAAGTTATTGATGAATTTAAATTATTTGATTTTTGAGAAATGTGCTTCATAAAGAACCGCGTCACTCATTTTTATTATTTGAAGATAAAAATGAGACTTAATTTTTGGAAGATTAAGAAGCGAATTGAAAAAAAGAAAAAAAAGTTTAAAAACGTTTCTGAAATAGCAAATAGTCGTAGCTGTGACACTGAAACTTGATTTCTAGTTGAAGGAAAAGCACATATTTCAACTGTTACTAAAAAAAACCGCAACTATTAATCTAATTAAGGTACTTTTGGACATAAATAAATAGGTTCTTAGTTCTTTAGATTTCACTAATAAGCTTGAACAATTTAACCGTAGCATTTAGGTTTGCATCACTTCGTTGTGTGGTAATTAATGTAGTGTTATTTCTTTGGTTGACTTAGTTTAGGATCCTTTGAATAAAGCTTTTATTTGGTTAAAAGCACCGAATATGGGGTATGTTTTTGCTTCTGCCAGTTACAACTTAATTTTGAATAAAATAATAGTATTAAGCGTTAGCTGAAATAGCGGATTCTTAGATGAGGCTCATTTGAGTTTAAAAGCTTAAGTCAATTACAGTTGCCGCCTCTTATTTGAATCACGTTTGTTCTAAACAATTTTGATTTAGTTAAGTTGCTGACTCAACAAAGCTGGATATTATTACAGTTGCCGCCGCTTATTTGAATCACGTTTGTTCTAAACAATTTTGATTTAGTTAAGTTGCTGAGTCAACAAACTTTAATACAATTTTTTATGCGGTGATTTCTATTATATTATTGCACTTTAAACTACTATTGTTCGTGAGATACTGTCTGATTTTCTCAAGTAAAATCTTTGCGCATTTACGCGTGCTTCAAATCTCTTCTCTGATCTTACCAAAATAGGAGTGATAGGTATAAGATAACAATAAGGGGAAGGATAATAAGAATCATTTTGAGCCGTATCAAACAACGTAGAACGATGCTAATTTCAAATACATATTTCAGTTGAATGTGTCAAAAGAATAGCGAAAAATACACGTTTTAAATTGAAAACTTCGGAAACGTCCCACCCACAACCCATCACCCCCTTTTTAAGCGAAATGGTTCCCGAGTGCAAGGCGCGGTTTTCAAGAATGGATAGTAGCTTGTACTTACACGTTTTTACGTAACACAATTCGTGCTAACTATATGAAATTAAAAGAGCGAAAAAGACTTCGTAAACATTTTATGAAAATTTAAGGGGTTACAGTACCTTTCTGACAAATTTCTATAATTTACGTGAAAAGCGTAATTCTTTGAAACCTTTGTTTCTGCACTTATTTAACAATTAATAATTTATTTTCAAACATTAAAAATTTTTCTCACTTTTTCTGAAAATTTGAAAAATTTAAAAAAATTTCATTTTTTTAAAAATTTCTAAGGCTTTTTTGTTTTTGCACTTATTTCAAAATTTCTTTTTGCTAAATGATGACAAGAATTACCTCTAAAAATCTGTGCATGTATTTTCGTATATATTGATTTGAAAATATTTTGTGAACTTTTATGCAAAAAATTATTAGAAAATTTTGTTTTTAAAGGTTTAACAAACTCTAAAAGTTTTAGTAACTGAAAAATGCTTATTCAATGCACAGTTTCGTTAAATATTTTATCATGAGTGCAAATAATATTGCTTTAAAGTTGTATCTTTAAAAAAAATTCCTTAGCGTTTCCAGTAAAATGAAAACACTAAAAACTGATCATCCAAAAAAAGCACTTTAAAGTTTTGCTTTTCCAATAGAACACATCGCCGCGCATGCCCTAAAGTCACTCATAACTTTTTAAATAAATGAGATAGAGCAATGCTGTTTTTTCCAAGTGTTCTATATAACTTTTACTTTTGAAATAAGCAATAAAATTTTTTTTTGGTGGTTTGGTCATTTTTGAGGTACTGTGACCCCTTAACATCAGTGACTGCAGTTATTGTAAAATAGCAAATGTTTTTTTCAAAAAAAAAAAAAAAAAAAAGGAAGGAAAAAAAGTGAAAACATTTCAATTTGTGATTTGAGTTCATTTTTGAACCCGTCTTTTCATTCTTTTCATCATAAAACATTGAATATTTTAAAAATTTTACTTGCACGAAGCCGCAGTTATCAAGAGTCTTGAAGTAATTGCACCAAGTAAAGATCTTAACATTTACTTAAATGATAGTGAATGCACCTTCAACCTTACTATAAAATCTGTTCCTCATTGCGAATATTTTAATCGGAGCTAAGCAGTTTTATCATGGAAAAATTCGACTCAGTGTATGTGTGTATGGAAAAAATAATTGAAATTTATTAAACCATAATTAAATTTTTAACAACATAAGACCCCTATACTCTAAACGTTCTTTTATTCTCAACTCTTCGCTGTAAATTTTTAATTGAAACTTCTATCTCGCCCCATTCATATGATGCCAAAAAATAAATTCAATTTTCTCACTAATTCCCAAACAGCAACCTTTTGCGTACAAATTCCCGCCTCCATTAATGGAGGATCACCAGCTCAACCCTAGATTGGTGCGATGCGCATTAATCTAGAAAGGTGGCGGTGCTCTTGTTTATTCAACATCTCGCCAAAAAGAAAAGAGAAAGTCTCAGACCTACCATCAATCCAATTAGCGCAGAGCTGGAGAAAGCGAGTACAGGGTCCACTCTTATTTTAGCTGGAGCCGTGCGAATTGCATCACCTTTTGATTTCATTAGGAGGGAGTCTTGTGCAGGTGTCTGCTGGAATAAACATAGCCTTAATAATGTGCTTAAGTGGCAAATGCATTGATATTTAAGGATTTATGATTTGAGCGAAACGTGTTAAAATGTTATTTGAAGATTTTTCACGCCTTGCAAGTAAAGCTTAATAAATTAAAGTGTGAATATTTCTAAATGAAACTGTAACAGAAACGCGGTAAAAGGATCTAAGCTTTGATTATTGCATTAAAAAAGTTTGAAAACATATTGAAATGCAATAATTGAGGATATTGTAGTTTTTTAACGAAAAAAAATCAAATATTGAAAGTAATACATTAGTCAGACCTGCCATTAATTCAATTAGTGCAGACCTGGAGAAAGCGAGTACAGGGTCTACTCTTATTTTAGCTGTAGCCGTGCGAATTACACCTCCTTTTGATTTCATTAGGAGGGAGTCCTGTGCAGGTGTCTGCTGGAATAAACATAACCTTAATAACGTGCAATTTATTAAGCCCTGTAATTAGTAGGTACTAATTATAATAATACAAGGTTATAAACCTTGTATTATCATTAATTTGCCATTTTAGTCAAATATTTAAGGATTTATGATTTGAGCGAAACGTGTCAAAATGTTATTTGAAGATTTTCGCGTTTTGAACGTAAGGAAAGCTTATAAAATTGTGGTTCGAAATAAACCTGCAGGTGAATTGGGCTAAAAGGGTTGTTTGATAAATATTTGTTCTTAAAATATGAGAAATATTGTTTTCAAGTTCAACAAGTTAGCGATATTTTACTCTTTTCACACACGCACAAATTAAATAAATGAATAATAAAAATAAAGTAATTAAATAAATAAGTAATAAATGAATAAATAAAATACAGTGAAATCTCAATGCAGGAAGTTTCAAGGAGCTCCCAATTTCCTTCGTTGTAATGGAATTTAAGCAACTTAATTGCAATTGAATCTGGTCTTAACATGTTTGCTAATTAAATGGATATTTCGCTTTATTTGTACTTTCTGCAATGATATATTTTACTGTTTTAAACGTTATAGCAAATAAGTTAGTCCTACCATCAATCCAACCAGGGGTGCCCATCCCCCCAAAGCTCAATGGCGCAAATTCCCCCCAAAAATTCACAACCCTCTAGTGCTTTTTATTTTTACCCCCCTTTTTTATTTTATTTTTTTTTTTTTTTAATTTTAACTGTTTCTTTTTTTATATACATGTATTAATGCTTTAAAAGTACTAATTATGCGCAGAATATAATCGTTTTTTTTTTCTCATCCAGACATTCCAAGCACACACAAAATAACTAAAAAAATAAATAATAATAATAAAGAAATGAAAGAAATAATTTAAATTAAAAAATAAATTAATGATTAATTTTTATTCAAAAAAATCAGTAAACAATGTAAATTAAAAACTAAATTAATAGATAATTTAAATAATTAGATAAATAATTTAAATAAATGAATAATTTAAATGAATAAATAAATAAATTGGTTTCAAAAAATCCCCCCCCCAAAAAAAAAAATTTGATGGCGCAACTTGCGCCATAATCCCCCCCTGTGGGCACCCCTGAATCCAACTCTAGTTCAGACTAACCAGCTTCTACTGTGTTAACATCAATAATGTTATCTAAGTCGCATAAATATTTTATATTTTCAAGATTTTTTTTATTCATTAATGAGTTATATTAGAAAAAATATTTTTAATAGTATTATCTAAATATTTGATAAGATTTATATTCAAAGCTTCATGACCTTGTTTGGTCTTTCCCTAAAAGTGTTATAAGATCGACCTTGGTAACCGCTTCAGTGACTGCTCCCCATCACTTATTTCACATGTCAGGTCGTGTAACTTTGAAAAGGGGCATGTGAACCCTTCTAAAGTATGTGACCTTCTGAAAAGATTCTCTTGCTTAGTTGAATAATGAAAAGGACAGTAAAATCTGTCCATTGTTGAGAACTTAACTTGGTAGTCAGACTTCCCGAAGCATATATCCGGTTTGTAGGACGTCTATGACTATTTTATTGAAATCTTTATTGCCAGGGGGAAAAAAGTGTGGGGCGGATGAATCTAACTAGAATGGAGGACGGACTTTTGTTTTCTTAGTCTACTTTTCCGTAAAAAAATAAAACAGAAATGAAAAAAAAAAAAAAAAACTTGAAAAAAAGGCTGAATTTATCGTAAGAATATCGTTAGAAAAAGACAAAGATATTTTGAAAATCAAGTAAGAAATCTATAGTTATGAATGATCTAAATTCTCTTCATCAATTATAATTTATGATTATATTTTCTAAAATAATTACACAACTCTTGTTGCAGTGTCAATATTTTTCTGTAAAACATGTCTTATAACAAGAAAATTAACGGAAAATAAAAATAAATAAATAAATGAATAAATAAATTTAAAAAATATATAGAAAGACCTTTTTTTATTTCAAATTATTTTTTTTTCTTTAACTGCTTTTGTAATTAAATTTGAAACGACATATTTCTTCCATTTTTAAAATCGTATCTTATTCTTAATCGCAATTGTAACGGTAAAAAATTATAATTAAAAATATGTGTATGGATTTGAAATTGATGAAAATTTTCAAATTATCTTTTAACAGCTATAAAACAGAAAAATGTAATAAAATCTACAATTTACTTTTCAAAATAATTATATAACTCTTGGTCTGTAAACTGCCTTACAACAAGACAATTTAGTATATTTTCCATGCTGAGAATTAAATATGGATATTTCACTTCGGATAACAAAGAAATTATAGGGAAAATTTATACAAAGAACTTTTTTTAACATTATCTGTATAACTCAATTTAAAGTGAAATATTTCTTCCGTTTTTTAAACTTTATCTTATTCTTAACCGCAACTGTAACGTAAAAATAGATTGTATTTCTTTACAGTAACCTCACTCGAAGTGATGCAACAGTTTTATAGCATCAAAGTGGAAACGTTTGTGACATGTTTACATTCTTTCAAATGATAAAATGAAAAAAAAAAAAAAAAATCAAGTGTCTCTTCTTTATTTCTTTCCACTTGAGTTTTGATGTCAGGGCTCCTTGTCTGTTTTATCTTACTCTGATGTATAATTCCGAGTGACAGGAACAAGTCCTACCCCATTTATTCGATTGTAGCGCTATCTCGACTCTAAGATCCGGTTGTTTGAAGAAGGGATGGTACGCAGACGAATTTTTAATAAGACGGTAAATCTTAACATGCACTACTCGTGTGCTGGATGGCAACGATAGTGAGAGGAAGTAGTAATTTTACTTGTTACACCGCCATCTGGCGGCGCTGGCCTGATAAGAGAGGATTTTATTTTATCCTGGAACGGTAGTTTGGTTACATGGCGATATCTGTGGAAAAAAAAAAAAAAGCAAGCTCAAAATATTTGGATTGAAATTGCAAAGAAATTCTATTCGGAGAGAATGTTTTTTCAATACGTTTTACTTAGTATCTCTAGTACGTATCAGTACTTTTGATTAAAAATCCAACCAGATAAGCTTTTCCATATTTAGTTTTTGAAACTGATAATGAATTAACTATTCATAGTTATACACTTTTGGCACTAGAGGAGTTACATTTTCAGTAATTGTATTTATTTTACTGGACTATTATATATCAAAGCTGTTTAGTGAAGACTTTATGCTTACCTTAGAATGTTCTAAGGTTACATACGAAATCTATGAAAAAATAATGCACCCTTAAAATACACGAAGAGTAAAACAATACAGAAATACCAGAGCTTTTATCTTTCAGAACGTTTTGCTTAGTATCTAAAGTACTGCTCATGCTCAGTGCTGTTGAGTAAAACCTGACCCTGATTAGCTTTTCTAGATTTAGTTGTATAAAACTAATGACGAATTCACTTTTCATAGAAACAAACTCTTAGCGCTAGAGGAATTTGATTTCGAATAATTTAAAACTTTTTGTGGCGTTTTCAAAAAAATTGCTTATGTTTAAAAATTAAAAATGGTTTCTTCAAATGAATTACTAATATCTGATTTTTATTACCAAACTATTTTACCACAAGCATAAATATGTTGCTTCAAATATTCGGAAAGACTTTTGACCTCACTTTGCAATTCATGTTGTCTGAATTCGAACAGGGTTGGCAAGTTTTTGACAGTCGGAGGTTTTATCCAGTTTTAACCGTGGTTTTTACCGTCATGTCAAAAACCCCTTTTTGACATGGTTTTTGACATAAGTGTCAAAAACCTAAATTTCTGTCCAAAACATGTTTAAATTTGATATTGATAATCAAAATACATTTTCAAATGAATTTGACAATTTCTGATTTCAGACACTGAAGTAAACTTTTGGAGTTTTAGGTTATTAAAATAAAGTGTAATAAGCAATCCTAATCATAATTGAAGGGTTCGGGAGTAAATAATGGTAACTAGCATTTTAAAAAATCAAGCATATGGCTTTTGAATATGGCTTTATTGCTTCGAGGAATTACTGTAACAGATTTTTTTATTTTAAAAATGAAGTGGGTACATTAAGTGCTGTGTGTCTTGGGCAGTGGTTGGAAAAACTACATATTTTTCGTAGCGAACTACAACTACAACTACTTTCTCATAAATGTAGTTAACTACAGCTACAACTACTTTTTTTAAAATGTAGCGAGCTACACTACTTTTGAAATGTAGTTGCTACTTCGCTACTTTTTAAAAAATAAATAAAAAGAATACACCGTTTGAAGATCGACCGAAAAAATTCGAAAAGTAGTTTAGATTAAAAAAATACCTCATTCAAATATGGAATAGAAATAGGAATTGTCTTTGAATTTATTTGTTACTTTTCCTTTCTGTTCCTTTTTTTTTTTTGCTAAAATTTATCCTTTTTAGATTTTTTTGCAATTTTTACGAATATTCGCCACAAGAAAAACCTTGTTTTTTTCCTTCGTTCTTTTTTTTTTTTTTAATTTTTTTCATTCATTTATTTATTTTTTTAATTTAAAAGTAGTTTCCAGAAATCGCTACAAACTACTATTTTTTTGTATCGCGCTACTCGCTACTATACTTTTTTTAAAAAGTAGTGCGCTACACTACAAGCTACTAAAAATATAGCTACTACAGTAGTTTCGCTACTTGTAGCGCGCTACTTCCGACCACTGGTCTTGGGTATACTTAATAAATTTTTACAAGTGATTTTTTTAATTTTAATTTGAAATAATAAATTTTAACTAATAAATAAATAAATAAAATAGTTTGATCAAAAATATTTAGCAGATTTGTACACTGAGTACTAATTAATTTAGTTTTGCTTTTACTCAAAATAAAAAAAAAATCACTTTAACCCTTTCACTGCCATTTTTTTCTGAGAAAAAAATAAAATAAGTACTTAAATACATATCAGTTATATTGCAAATATTGTTAAAATTCTGAAAAAGGAAGAAAATTACACTGAATTGTCAGTGATATCAAGGAATACCAGCGGGACATGTCATCACAATAATACACAGCATATTTAGCCCATAGTGTCATTTGAAACTGCGGGACATATATGTCCCGTTGGTAGCGAAAGGGTTAAAGTAATGATGTAAAGATTTTTAGATTGATAAAATAGCTAATTAATAGTTATTAAAATATTTAAACAAAACTACTTTAAAAACTGGATTTAACTTTTAATACTTTTAACTTTTTTCATGGCATAACAAGTTAATTTAAAAGAATGAGAATTAATTTTCATTAAATTTATTAATTTAATTTTTATTAAACTTGACTGATGAGGTAACTAATTGATAGTTTTTAAACATTTAAACAAAACTTCATTAAGAACTAGATGTAAGTTTTAATATTTAACTTTTTTCACGGCAAAACAAGTTAGTTTAAAAGAATGAGAAATAATTTTCATTAAATTTATTAATTTAATGTTCATTAAACTTGATTGATAAGATGCATAAATTTTAATATTTTTTAGGATGAAAAACCTTATACGTTTATAAAAAATCTCAATAACCACTGTATTTGAGTTTTAGACAGGTTTTCGACAGGTTTTTGACGCTTTCGACAGGTTTTTGACGCTTTCGACAGGTTTTTGACGCTTTCGACAGGTTTTCGACGTTTTTGACAAGTTTTCGACGGGTTTTGACAGGTTTTCGACGTGTCATGTCAAAAACTGGTTTTTGACGTCAAAAACCCAACCCTGAATTCGAAGATATTACTACTTCCAATTTCTGCGAAGAATTTTAAGACTGGAATAATATTGAAAGCGCAATTTCAAATGTATTCTAATTTTATTTTCTTGCACATCGGTTTCCTAACCGTTTACAGTACAGAACCTTTTATCCGGGAACCAAAATACCGGGAAACCAGAAAACCGGCAACATTTTGTCCATTTATCCGCTACTTTTTAAAATACGCATTTTCGGTTTCTTTGTAAATACCATATAAGTGGCATATAGCTCAGAAATTTTTAATATTGTAATATCAATAAGCACTTCTGGATCGTTTTCTCCTCAGATTTTAAGATGCATTACTATTTATTATGATAACTTCGGTTTTATAAACAATTGGCAAATATCGCTTTGTAGCGATCCAGAAAACCGGAAAAGTCAGTTATCCGGGATAGCTTTGGTCCCGAACATCCCGGATAATTGGTTCTCTACTGCACTTAAATTAAACCAATCGCTCGATTGGTTCTTAACTATTAGAATTTAACGAACTGATTTCACGGTGGTATTACTTACACAATTTTAATTTCATGATTGTTTGAGTTGAACATTTATTTGGAGTCTCCTCGTTTGAATATTGATCCTTTGCACTATTTAGGAAAACGCGTATTGATGAAATATTGTTAGGTATTTTTGTTGTTATAAAAAGGTTTTTTGGTTTTAGTTTAGGGAATAAGTAATTTGTAGGAAAAAAAAATCGATAGCAATATTACCTAAATACACTGAAGTGACAAAAGTCATGGGATACTTCTTAATATCGTGTCGGCCCTCCTTTTGCCCGGCGAAGTGCAACAACTCGACGTGGCATGGACTCAACAAGTCGTTGGAAGTCTTCTGCAGGAATATTGAGCCATGCTGTCTCGATAGACGTCCATAATTGTGAAAGTGTTGATGGGGCAGGATTTTGGGCACGAACAGACCTCTCGATGGTGTCCCATAAATGCTCAATGGGATTCATGTCGGGCGATCTAGGTGGCCAAATCATTCGTTGGAATTGTCCAGAATTTTCTTCAAACCAATTGCGAACAGTTGTGGCCCGGTGACATGGCGCATTGTCATCCATAAAAATCCCATCGGTGTTTGGGTACATGAAGTCCATGAATGGCTGCAAGTGATCTCCAAGTAGCTGCACATAAGCATTTCCAGTCAATGTTCGGTCCAGTCGCACTAGAGGACCAAGTCCATGCCATGAAAAAACAGCCCACACCATTACGGAGCCACCACCAGCTTGAACAGTGCCTTGCTGACAGTTTGGGTCCATGGCTTCGTGGGGTCTGCGCCACACTCGAACCCTACCATCGGCTCTTACCAGCTGAAATCGTGACTCATCGGACCAGGCCACGGTTTTCCATTCATCTAGGGACCAACCGATATGCTCACGTGCCCACGAGAGTCGCTGCAAGCGATGTCGTTCTGTCAGTAAAGGCACTCGAGTCGGTCTTCTGCTGGAATAGCCCAAGAAATCCAAATTTCTCCGCACAGTTCTAGCAGACACGTCCATTGTACGTCCCACATTGATTTCTACGGTGATTTGACGCAGTGTTGCTTGTCTGTTAGAATTTACGACTCTTTGCAGACGTCGCCGGTCTCGATCTTTAAGTGCAGGCGGTCGACCACTGCGCTGTCCATGGTGGGATGTTATGCCTGAAATTTCATACTCTCGGCACACTCTTGACACAGTGGATCTGGGAATGTTGAATTCTCTAACGATTTCCGAAATGGCATGACCCATGCGTCTAGCTCCAACTAACATTCCGCGTTCAAAGTCTGTTAATTCACGTCGTGCGGTCATCATCACGTTAAAACCTCTTCACATGAATAACTTGAACAGAAATGAAAGCTCTGTAAAAGCACTGCGCATTTATACCTGTTCTATGCGATGCTACTGCCATCTGAAAATTTGCATATTGCTATCCCATGACTTTTGTCACTTCAGTGTATACTGAAAATAAATTTCACACAAATCATTTATTTAAAATGATAGATTCTAGAGAATGTTATTCGAAATCATTTTAAAAGTAATTTTCTATTTTAAACCGATATGACTTACACGGACATGCTCTGTGTGACTTTTAAGTAATCAGCTGAATTATTGTTCGAATAGTAGTTCATTCTGTTATTATTTCAGTTAACGTTTCATGTCAAATAAACCAATCAGGGCCTTAAACATCTTAAAATGCTTCATTGTAACATTTAAGAAGGCATTGGTTCTTAATATCGTTTAAAATTTGTAAAAAAAAAATGCAAATGCAAGTAATTTCTCAGAAAAAAGGATTCTATACTTTATGTGTTGAAAAAAATATGTATAAGGGCGATTCTCTGTAAACTCGTCATTTTTCACACGAAATCTGTCCGGGCACGGTTTTTTGAAATGCTCGTATAATTATAATACTATTGCTCAGAAAATGAATCTATTACTTTGGTTTGCAAGAGGGCCAATTGAAGTTTGTGTTTTTCTGATAAATCATGATAGGGGGTAAGCCCCCCTAGTATAACGAGGCAGGGGACTGTGCCAGGTGACTGTGTTTTTGCTCTTTGTTGCGTAATATCTGCAAAACTATTGGAACGTAATTAGTTACGAGACTATCTATAAATTGAGGCACAAATCGTAGACATAATAACTAATATGTTTTATAATTAAATTAATTGACATTAATAAAATCACTTCCCAGGGGACTGTGTTCGCAACGATCACGATGCATACTTTCAGCACAAATGTGGCTCTCAAACTAAGCAAAGTAGCGTTTCAACACCTTTCTCGGCGATTTCGGCAAATTCACACTGATTACTTTAAACTTCATGCGAAAAAGAATTTGCAAAAGTTATAGATTTTTCGTATTACAGCTTTGAATTTGTTGCAGGGGACTGTTTGAAAAAACTCCGGACAGAATTTACATGACAATTTTAAGTTTTAGAAATACGTAATTATACCTTATTTCATTCGAAAAATATAGCTTCATTGTTCTATTTTTAGATATTACTTTCCAAATTTATGTAGTGTTAATAGGTTTTCTGAAATACTATCTTTAACAGTCAGACTATGGGATTGGGACAGCCAGGGGACTGTATTTTTGGCGCTTAGATAATTTCTAAAAAAAAAAAAAAAAAAAATTAAATTGTTATCACTCCAAATACAATTGGGCCACAAAGTATTAATGCTTTACTTGTATTAAGAGCGATAATTACTTTATTACACTTTATTGTTTTTAAAATTCTCAGTCCGGACAGCCAATTACCAGTTTACAGAGAATCGCCCATAAACTTAAAATAAAATAAAATTTTAAAACAAATAAGCAAATGGATTAAAAAAATGGCATTTGAAATAAGAGTCCAGCTTATTAAAATTCGTTTTACCTCATTTTATTGCGCTAGGATAAAAAGAAATGTAGATTCGTATTTTGTAGGTAAAATTTGCTGAACAATTCAATAATAATAAAACTTCCGGACAATTCTGCCTGGATGCTAAATATGCGAACTTTACGTTAACATTTTAGCGCCAAGAGTTACAAAAAGGAAGGTTAGAAAAGCTTTGTTCATGTCAATTCGTATTTGTTATTCAATGGTTAGTGCTTACGAATCAAGCTTTCAAAATGGCTATTAAAAAAATCGACTTTCAGAAGACGGAAATTTTGCGCGTGAGAAACATTTCTTATGGTATTCCAAATTGTTATTATCGCTAATGATCTCTTTTGAATTGGTCATTTTTAAAAATTTCTCGCTGGAATTTAATTTAACTCCACACTTTTTTTTTTGCCGTTGCACCATAAATACAGATAAGAGCACATTTTTAGCATATCTTTTACATTAGATCGACGCTGTGCTGATTAATATTAAGGTCTCTTGACGTACGACTGACAGCATTATGAACGACAGCCCTTTATATTTTTTGGTTGAAATCGTCATTGACGAATGAAAATGACGTTTAAATTACTTGCGAAACTATTTTAAATATTTTCAAATGAGCGTGCTTAGAAATGAGCTTCAATGCCTGTTCTTCAGCAAGTAATTACGTTGAAGACATGTGACGATGGCCCAGCTAATGGAGCAGGACGTTGAGAGTCCAAGTCCCTAAACTTGTCTTTAGGAAGCACTATTGGAAACAGCAGGAGGTCACTGTAGTCTCCCAAAAATGTGCGCGTTCGACAAATTTTGCCCTATGATTCAGTAAAAATGGAGCGCTGTTGCATTTTTTAAAATGATTTCTAATATCTCTTATTAAATGTAGATATGTGTGGCATGCTCGTTTTCATGATTGGTAAAATTTAAAATTTAAATAGGTAAATTGAGAATTTTCCTCTTCCCGAAAAATTTTAGTTCGGAGCGCCCATAATTGATTTGATGAGTGCAAAAACAACATAAGTCACAAAAATTCGAAAATTCGTTTTTTGTGGAAACAAGCAATGGGAGGCAAAATACGTGTTGAGGTCAAAAATCACGTCAGTCAGGTTACTAACTCGAAAGATACGGAGCCTATTATTTGAGCGTTGACCGTAGATACAATGTTAGAATTTAACCATTTTTTCTCTCTCCGGAACAATTAGAAGTTCTTGACTTACGTTGTTTGTGCACTCATCGGTTCAATTGGAGCGCTTGCAATGCTACGAATGTCACCAACAACATTTTGTAATGTCTGTATGTGAGGTAATGTTTCTACCAATTGGATTCATGGTTTAATAAGTATACGAGACCTCAGTTAATGCACATTGCACATCTTCTAATTGTTATGTGAATTTTGCGTATTAGACCTAATTCAGACTATTTAGTCATTGCAATAAGTTTGGAAGACAACCGGGCACCCACATTTTTTTTTGTTAGAAATAGAGCTGTGTACTGGATACTTTCTTTTGGCGTTGGATGGGTTACTCTACGTAGAAATATTTTCGCATGCTTGAATTCCTTCACACTCGACAGACTATCTATCCTGAATTGAACATAAAAAAATATCACATTACTTCAGAAAAGGCTTGAAATATATTAATGCTCCATTCGTATCGAATTTTGTGAAAATACATTCCATTATGCTTGGAATTTGCTCTATATAGAACAAGACTGCTCTTTTTATTTTACAAAAATGTTTTAAATATGCGAAGGCCAGCCTGACATGATAGATAGACACTGCATGAAATTCATTTCAAATATTTTGATTTATGCTTAAGCCCGTATGTAAATTTCCCCTTAACATTAAAACAAGAATAGCACAGGCGAGAATGAGCGAAAGCAATAGCTCTAAAATATGAAAGCACCTTTTAAACGAAAAGGTGAGATATTAGAAATGTTTCTGAACGTAGAAAGAAGTTTTTTTCTCCCACTGGAATTATTAGAACTCTGAAAACTATTCTTTCCGCGGAACAAAGTATGAATAAAACAAAAGCCTTTCAGTGTTCTTGTCCTACCATCTGCTCTGATCCCCATACCAGAGGAAAAATATGACCCCTCGTAGATGGGTTAGAAAGGTGTCGGCTAAAATATTAGATGCAAATGTAAATTGCCCCACGTTTCGTTTTTACATCAAAATCCTTTCTATTTATGCGTGTTGTATTTTGCTTGCTTTGTATTTGGGGATGATATTTTCAACTCAACCCTCTTTTTACATTTCTAATTTTTTTTTCAATGTTTTTTGATGCGACTGGATTTTTTTTTTCATTTAAATTCTTTTCTTATCTATTCTATTTTTTAAAAAAATTTTAGAATTAAAAAATCATTTGCGTTTGTAAGTGCTGAATTTGCCAATTTCAGTTATTTATTGGTTACTACATTGTAATTTAATTTCATACATTTTTAGACGCGAACATTTAAAAAGATGGCTATACTCTTTTTTACGTAGTAGACTGAGTTATTATTTATTTTTATTTTGAGTTCTATGCGATTGCTATGCTTTCGTGCTAAGCGCAAAAGTCGTATCTGCACTTTTTAACAAAATCGAGTTATCGCCAGCAGGTGGCTCTTTGTGACGTATTTTACCTAAATACAAAATTATATGGTCATTTGAGAACGGGAAACATTTTTTAAAAAAATCTGAAAGAGTTTCATCTGAATCAAATAGATGGTGGGCTCGAAACTTTTAAAGAGTTTTATCTCGGTTTGAGCTCGACTGTATATACCACTTTTGCGCTTAGCACAGCAATATGTGCGTTATGGTTTTTTTTAAATTTTTTAACAACGATGTTTTTGATTTGGTTCTATTGATTTGTTTAAGAGAATGTTTTTCAATCAATCTTAAATAATGCCTCTGATTGTGTAATATGCTGTTAGATCATCTTTCGCCAAGAAACCATAGTTAATATAGGCTTTGATCCTGATAAAACCACGTATTCATTTGAAGTTTTAAGTGTTTTCTCTTTTTTAGCTGCTTACTTATTTTCGAAAATGTCCAACCTAATTCATATCCAGCGATCCTCCTAATACAAATTAAATTATTATTTAGTTTTAACCCGTTTCCGTCCAGTGATATATTTATCATCTCTTTTCAGACCCCTCACTAAAAACAATACCTTTTTATCATTTCTTATTCTAATTGGCTGGTTTCCTTACACATGTGGCTTCACTCCTAAAAGACTTTTGAACCTGTTTTTTCCGGGTCAGTCCAGCAGGTAGCGTCTAAAGCTTGTCGTGTTGCAGATTCATAGTGCAGTTTTCAATTTTGGGTACAACGGTTTTTTTTTTAAAGTATATTATTCTTTTCTTTAGCTGCTTTTAATTTTACAAAAACTTCATTCTTACTTTACAAAATTGGTATCTTCAAAGATAAGACTAGAGGAAAGTTACCTAGCTTTTTACTACCAGAAACGCCCAGCTCTCTATTTATAGATCATCTATTATTTCAACTACAAAATATAGTGTCAGTGAATAAAACTTTATCTTTACTCTATTTATGAAGTACAAAATGTAATTTGAAAAGATTTTTAAAAAAATGTCATTTAAAAATAATTTGGGCGTTAACGGGTTAAATTCGAAGATCATGAAAATGATGCTTTTGAAAAAATTGAACACAGTGAGTGCAATTTTGATTCTGAATTTTTTAATATCGTGTTTTTCGCTCTCTAAAATCCAGTGTAAGAGTATTCCTTAAAAATGTTAATAAAAAACTTCCATTAAAGCGTAGATTGTTTCGTTCTTTCTTTCAAATATTTAATGTTTTCTTCCCCAAGCACTTTTTTTTTGTAAATGAAAGAATCGTTAATTATTTTGAAGTTATTTGTATGTTAATATGCTGCACACATTTGAGGAAAAGAAAGATCATTCGGGATTCAAATAAATACCTCAGCCCTTGGCATAAGACTCCGTATGTTGCGATACAATTTATCGCTTTTTCTCAGCGAAGATTATTGAACAAATTCTGCAATTATCTGCAGCAACATCATTCTTTTGTTCTAATGAAATCACAAATTGGATTAAGTCCGATATTTGTTGCGTGAGAGGGGAGTTTGCACTTCTTGCAATTGATCAGGTTTCTGCCTCCCTTTTCATTGCGATTCAACTATCGGCGTTTTATTTGTAATCTCATTACGACGTTTGTTGTGGATATAGTTGGGGGCACTGAAATAATAATAACGCCCTCTCTGTTTGAGATATTCAGCATAAAATGGCGAATTCCGTTTGTGTTTTCGATGAATTGCGTGGTTTGTTTTTGCGGATGATAATTAGTTCGAGCTGTCTTTCTAAAGTTTTGCCGACTGGGTTTGGATTGTAAATCTAAATGTTTGAAACGGTGATTGCGATTATGAGGATATTAAGGGATAGAGATATTCTTTAAACGATGAATGAATGAATAAATAAATAGGTTGCTCATTCAATTTTGGCATTATATTTGCAATATTTTGCTTTACTAACAGTCAAGGATGAATCCAGAAGTTTCTCAAGGGAGGGACGATTGATCTTTATTACTCACTTTTTACTATGTGTACTGGTTTTCAAATGTTAAATACAAACAGGGATGCACCGATGAGCAAATTGAACGATTACCGATTAATCGGCTGTTAATAATCTGCATGTTAATCATGGAAAATATGCAGATTATGAATTGGGCTGAGCCGATTAATGATAAGGATGATTGTTTTTCTACTACCAATTACACCATCGCTGTTTTTCCTTTCTTATACATTGCCAAGTTTAGAAATAGTAAGTAATTTATTTCTGAGAGAAGATTTTTTTCCATTTTCCTAGTTTTCACAAAATAATCAAGTGTCGGCGTTTTATGTGTAATCTCATTACAAAATCATACATTGTTGTGGATATAGTTGGGCCACTGAAATAATAATAACGCCCTCTGTTTGGGATATTCAGTAGAAAATGGAGAATTCCGTTTGGATTTTCGATGAATTGGCTGGTTTGTTTTTGCGGATGATAATTAGTTCGAGCTGTCTCTTTAAAGTTTTGCCGGCTGAGTTTGGATTGTAAATCTAAATGTTTGAAACGGTGATTGCAATTATGAGGATATTAAGGGATAGAGATATTATTTAAACGGTGAATGAATGACTAAAATAAATAGGTATCTCATTCCATTTACACGGATGGGATATTTTTACGCATATATTTTCACTTTACTCACGGAATTTTTAACTTGTATTCTGCTCTATTCTAACATTAGGAACCATTATGTTTCATGAAATATGAACTATCAGCTTCATTAAAAATAATTTTGCACGTGGAAAATAACGATTTGTACTTGTTACAGGAGTGACTATTCCGCGGGTAATTTTAGACTCTTGCTTTAAGATAATCTACAACCAAATACTAAATCGCGAATTTTTATTAAGTGCACTATATGGAAGCATTTCCTAACATATAAGACGTAATTTTGTTTTCGATTTGAAATATCGGAAAATAAAGTATGAGTTATAAGCCAGTAAGAGCTCATTCAAGAAATGCAAGCATTTTAGAACTCGTTTTTGCTTATTTCAAATCCTCCACAATCATAAGTTTTTCGTTTTATCATTGTATTTATTTATATTATATATTATATTTTCTTTAAGTTCACTTTACTTTTCAGTGAAGCTTCGGAATAGATTGTAGTAAACGAAAAAACTATTTTTCTTTCTCCTCCAGTACATTCGTTGCTACAAAGGTCAACAAAATTAAAAAAGTACCCTCTCAAAATCAGAAACCATAACCAATCGGAGATAAACTTCCACCCTTCATTATCTTATTTGACATGTTTCCCCCCCCCCCCATCCTCCATCAACTATGAATGAATATTCTGCTACATAATACGTAGTAAAAAATATATTGTGCACGAACTTTTTTTAAAATGCTTCAGTTGTTTTTAAATCCTATAATTTATGAGATCATTTGCAAGCAATCAAAAGCCTATTTTCGTGTTTTTCCTTTATTTAAAATTTCTTTTCTTGATATTATAATACATTTCTTTACTCTCTTGATTTTACAATTTTACCACTTTTTATCTTTGAAAAACTGCCTTTGTTCCCGTTCTTATCTCCGCATTCTGTATTCTATTCACACAAGTAACATCGTTCTTGTAGTTATTGTCCATGTTTCAGTTGATTGCTTCACTTCATTTCTTTATTTATACATTTCCAGTGTACCGAAATCTGTTTCTTTTGTGCCAAACTTAAATATTGAATTTACGACGTAAATATTTCTGCCGTTAAATACTATCTGTATCTTTTAACGATTGTGAAAGAACAATTAGTGTCGATATATTTTATTTACGCTACGTTTTCTTGCAACACATTTTAGGGTTTATTTGCAATGTTAACGTTGAAAGAGTACTGTAAATGTAAGACTTCCGAAGTTGAGTATGACATTGAATAGTTATCGCTTAAAAGTTAATTTTTTGGACTTAAAATCTTGTCTTTAAAATCATGTGTTGCTTTTTGTACATATTGTAAAACTATATTATCAGCATTTTCCTATTGTTAGGCATAAAAACATCGAAAAATTTAATTGAAGATTTTGTGCACAAAAAGGGCCAACTACTTTTTGAATACGTTCACGAATCAAATCATCATCACAAAAACATTAAAAAAATCATTAACATTTTTTATCTGTATATTTTATATTTGTTACTTAGCTTCTATAAAACCTATTTAACTTCATTTTAATGATATCTAATGTTGTCAACGTGTCAAACATTTAATACGTATTGAAGCTGTCCCGTTCCTGTTCCAAACACATGTATTAATCCAAAGAAAATTTGGATTTCGAATAATAAAAAAAAATAGTATTAGTTTTAATCAGAACTCTATGTGAGGCTTGGTTAAAAAAAAATAAAAAAAAAACTATTAAATTTCCAAAACATATAATAAATAGACAACGTTTTCTCTTTTGAAACATAGCTAGTAACAGTTCTTTTCCTTTGATATCGTATGGAATATTAGCTGGAGATATCTTTATTGTACAGACTGAAATATAATAGTTTTCGTATAATTTATATGGTATTAAAATAAAAACCAAACTGATATTAACCATAAAACTGACAAAACTTTCCCCCTTGTCCACCGAGGCGTTCAATTTCAGTAAATTTGTCCATGTTCAAATAATGCATGAAGTTACATCCAAAAAATACGCGCAAGCATAATTTTGCTGTTTCTGTGAATAACTTATGCTTTTAACGCATCATACATGTTTGTTTTATTTTGATTTAAGTAGCTTGATGCTTTATTAGCACAGATGCAATTGTTAAAATTGTGTTCGGAAAAAATATTTTTGTTTTAAAATTTGTCAGTGGCAATCAGAAATTATATGCATACATTTCATTTGTAGCATTAACTTATGCACTTTGTAATCATTTTATCTTTTATCTTGTACGTAATAATCATTAAACTCATTTGCAATTTTTCAATGTTTAATTAATTTTTTAAAAAAATCCATTTGGATAAAATAACATGTTTTGAATATTTTCTTTACTAATTTAGTTCCAATATATTTCAAATACTTCTTTTTCTTTGATGTTTTTAATTTAATACCCTTAAATGAACGAAAGATTCATACGTAAAAAATATATAAACTGCAAAAACTTCTTCCTGCGTGAATTTATAATTAAAAAGTCAGAGCAATTTTTCTAATTATCTCCAGAAAAAAAAAATCGATCGACTCTATAATAAGTAAATATTATTCAATAGCGGATGTCATTAATTCCTGTGGGTATGATTTAAAATTAAATATTGCGTTATCTCTTACTTCTTTCTAAGGAATCTGGTCTAAACACAGAGGGAAAAAATGAAAGAATAATAGCTGGTGCAAACATTACCTGACGTTGTCTCTTGTTGCATTAAATAAAGTGGGATAAAACCGCTAGCTGAATTTCGCCAATAATTAACTTTTTCTAAGTAAAGGACTAGTACTTGGCGTAGGTTAATTTATTTTTATATTCCTTGTTTCATTATCCTCGTTTCTGGTGATGAGAGAATTTTCAAACATTCTGAAAATAATCTGTTGTAGTTTTTATTTTTTGAACGAATATTATTTCTTCTTTTCTTTTATACGTATTTTTTTTCGTGTTAGATTTTTTTAGACAATCATAACCACCCGATAGCACAGAAACTAATTTTATGTTGAAAACAAAGATTATACAGTGGCCGTCGCTTATATGAATCACGTTTGTTCTAAACAGTTTTGATTCAGTATAGGGCAGGGTTGCCAGATTTAAGAACTGTTAATACGGGACAGGCTATGTGGGGGGGGGGGGGGGTATTGAGAGATAGTCTAAAGTTTGAATTTTTACAACTTTGATTTTAATATTAAACGTTTCTCACAAATATAAATGAAGAAAAAATACACAATGATCATATGAATAAAAACTTCATTTTTTACCATTGCATAGTTATTTTTCGTCATGAATATTAGTGGGAAAAGGTTTAACAGTAATTATTGTGAAAATTCAATTTAATCAATATTTATTGAGTGCGGGGGGGGGGGAATACACCAAATTTCAATGCAAATTATACCAAAAAAAAAAGCAAAAGCCACACCCACTTATAAGTAAATACATTAATTTCCCAAAACCAGAGGGGAGGCCATTAACCACCCGTTCTGACGTTCCAAATGACGGGCCTGTCTTGGCGTGAAAGATATAATAGTCGCTTCTACTGATGACAAATGATTAGTATGTACTTTTTCAAAAACTAGACATACCAATGGGGAAATTTGAATGCAAAATAATTTAAATGAGTCATTAACAAAAATTTTGATTACAATTGAGTAGACATAGAATTAAACCTTACTACTGGAACACACTATAGTTAACCTAAAACAAATAAAAATCAATATTAAATATCTTTTTGGGGAAAACTGCAGTTTTGTCAATATTATAGCATGATAATTATTCTTACATAATGTTAGAAAATTCCATTTTTTTTAAAATCATATTTGCTACTTGATTTTACTGCTGAAATAATTCTTTCTAAGTTTTGATGGTCTGTAGGTTGCCATAAAGCTCACTGTAGTTTATATTTCTGTCGCTCATTGTAAAAATTATGCATCTTCATGTTTTAAAAACGCGTATTCGTTTGCTAAATGGAATAACATTTAGTTATATCTTTTAGTATAATAAACGAAGCAAAGCAAATTTCAAAAGATTGAAATTGATTGATTCAAAAAATCTAGTGACTAATAGTAGTAACTGAACACATATATTTCTTTCATAATTGAAAAATTGAGAAGAGCTTTTTATATTATAAAGCATAGTAAAATCATTTACAAGGAGATACACCACTTTTACAACGAACGTTTGTTGAATTGATTGTCGCAACAATTTCAGCTATAAATGAATAGAACACTAACATTACTTCAGAACAAGAAAATATTATAATTCAATCAATTTTCTTATCACTATTTCTCATTTTTTGTAATATTTCACTTTTTTTATGAAAATAATGTTTCGTCTTGTAAAATGTTGCTTCTAGCCAGAATACGGATTTTTAGCCGTCCCGTATCAAGGTTCCCCGGGACGCGGGACAATATTTCAAAAAACGGGACTGTCCCTTGAAATCCGGGACATCTGGCAACCCTGGTATAGGGGCTAATTTAATAAAGCTGTATTTGGAATCTGTTTTTGACCGTTTCATTCATTATAGTGATCAGGGGTGCCCACAGGGGGGGGGGGATTATGGCGCAACTTGCGCCATCAAAATTTTCGGGGGGGGGGATTTTTTAAAACTAATTTATTTCTTTATTTTAATTATATTTATTAATTTATTTTTTTTTATTTAAATAATTTACGGTTTTTTTAAATAAAAATTATTCATTAATTTATTTTTTAAGTTTAAATTATTTCTATTATTTATTTATTTATTGATTGATTGATTAATGTTTTTTTTGTGCGTGTGTATGTGCTTGGAATGTCTGGAAGGAAAAAAAAAGCGATTCTATTCTGCGCATAATTCAAACTTTTAAATAATTAATAATTTTTAAAAAAATTAATAGTTATCATTATAACTTAAAAGACGGGTAAAAATGAAAATAAAAAGCTCAAGAGGTTTGTGAAAATATTTGGGGGGAGGGATGGGCACTCCTGATTGTGATTGTGTGTACTGGTTTGCAAATATTGATTGCAAAGGTTCCGGACTTCGTAGTATTATCATAGTATTTCCATCACGAAGTATTTCTTTTGCTAGGAATAAATAATAGACACTGTATGACACCGAACATTATTTTTTTGATCACCAAGCCACCGAGAGTTAAGATGGGGCCCCATATCAGTTTAATCTCCGTGCTCCATCCTGTAGCCTTACTCTCCACAATGAACACTATTTTAATACCAATGCCAGTCTCCTAGTTTCTTTGTTGATTAACATACCCTCTCGGTGGCCCTGCACAAATATCATGCAGAAGTTTTGTGGTGATTGACAAAACTCTTTGTTTTCAAACTTGTTTCACTGCATTGTAATTGTTCTAATATCTGTACCTCAAAACCAGATTAAAGCTCATTTTTGTTATTATTTAGAAGAAAGCGCGAAAACGTTTTTTATAGATGCATACAAAAGATGGGACTCGCTCTTTTAACGCTGCTAAATAATGGGGGAGTTTCCGAAATTTCAAAAGTATTTTTTTCTGAAAGAGCATGCTTCAAAACATAGGAATTGACTTTTTTTTTTATTTTTTGACACAGTTATATATTTTTTATGAATTATTTTAACCGGTGCACAGATTCTATTCCGAAAAAAAAAAAACATCTGCGCATGACGTCAGTAGTGCACGTAAGCGCGAAATCTAATTTGTTGTAGTGAGATGACAAAGGTTGTGACGTCACCGATTCCTGCGATTGGATAACTCAAGTCAAGCAAAATGGTGTTATTATTGAAAAGAGAGCTGTTAGGTGCACCACTGACGTCACAAAAACCACGCCCCGTTTTCAAGGTAGGGTATTTTAAAAAATTAATAAAAAATAAACTGTTGAGAAAATTAAAGTATTTTATATAATTCTATCAATTTCAGTAACAAAAAGTAATACTTTTGTTTTGACTGAAGGAAACTCCCCCATTGTGAAAAAAATAATTGAAAATAATACCACGTTTTGTGTGGTCGATGCGGAATAAGATTCTACATACAATGCAGTAATAAAGTTAAAATCGCTATTTTTGGACTTAAATTAGCTTACTCGGAGGTACAGATGTATCGTAATTTCTATACTAGATACTAAATTATTGTATAATCTAAGTAACATTAATCTTTTATCATAACTGAGCATAAAATATTTTTTAAACTTTTCTCCCCCGCACCCCACCTTTTAGCGTTTATGCTGATATTTTTTAACTTAATTTATGCATGTTTTAAACGTCTGATAAATTACTTTTTGACCAGCTTTGCTTACCACCGCTGATTTATAAATTAGTTTTATAACCGCAATTTATAGGCAGCAAAAGTTTTATTAAGTTCTACTCTATATACTGTACAAAGCATTCTTATTTACAAACTTGTTTTAATAAAATCGCAGTTCATTTAAAACTTAATCAGTCAATCTGCTAAATTTATTTTTTCTCTCTTGATTAATCAATGAAAAAAAATCTAAAAAGAAAAAAAAAGAATTTGATCCGAAGAAAAAAATGAACATCCCTCAAAGAACTTATAATTAAAAAGTCAAAACATTTTTTCTAATTATCTCGAATAATCGATCGTCAGCAAAATAAGTAAATATTAATCAGCGCCCCGTGACATTAATTCCTGGGAGATCGATTCGAAATTCAAAAATTCGTTTGTGAAGAATTCTGCGAACATGAACTTCGGAAGAAAAAAAAAAATCTTTTTTTTTTCGGGAAAAATAGATTGAAAGCGTGCAAACTTTTGATGACGATGAAAAGTCTTTGGAATGAATAATTGTGAAATAAAAAAGAAAACAGATTAATTTCACCTATAATTAACGGAAGCACTCATTTTTTGCTGTACGCCGTCATGTACTCATTAAGTATTCTTTTATTGTCTAATTCCATTTTCGCTTTTTAATTAGGAGTTCTTGAGCTATTTTTTCTTTGAATGTTTAAAGTACTAAAGTGGAAACACTTTGTAAATTTGCGTTTTTTATGTTTGTTCAGATATCGAGAGCAAATAGAAATTTTAATTCGAAAAATAACGTTCTTGTTTCTTATGTCTATATTTTACAATATCTCATCTTTTGTATAGTGTATTATTATTTTTCTTTTATTGTCACCTCGGGCAAACTAACAATTCCTGAATTCCTGTAAGAATCAGACTGCCTATTTCACTTAACACTTTTTTTTACCTAGCCACCTTATGTGTATAAATATTTAAGATCTGTTATATTAATGTTAATTTAAGTACATTTTGTGGATGTTCTAGAAAAAAAAATACTTGCCTTAATATTCTTTCTAATGGTAGTTTCTACTATCGAGTTCTCGGGGGTGTGGTGGAAGGGATGTATACTGTGCCTTATTGCTTTTAATTTTAAAAGATCTGTAAAATCTGCCGTTTCACAAAATCCTGCTCTTTACTCAAATTTGTCAAAAAGTGCAAGTTTGACTATTGTGCTTAGTGCGGCAGTATTGTCTTCAGAGCCAATTTTCGTACTTAAAAAGCCTGAAATGCATCGAAAATGCTGAAATTCTTATTTAAAAAAAAAAATTCAATTATATTCAGAACCTTTATTGGTTTTGTACACAGGTTAAACTACGAGTGTTTTCAGCTTAAAACTGCCGCATGTTCAATTATTTTAAAGTAAAATTCAATTAATGTACAAGTTTTGCATTTATTCCATTTGCAGTTCGAAATAAGCATTCCAAAACTTAATGCCGAATTACAGGTAATAAACCTACACAAACATCGTTAGAATAAAGATTAACCGTTGAAAAAAAAGTTTTTATTGCTGTTAATGTCGGCGAATTGATGTTCATTCCAGATGAAATAATTTCCATTAAAAGCTTGATAAATGCAATGAAAATACTTTGTTTAAAACCTTCACCGGCGTTCACGTTGAATAACCTTGATAATAATCATCTCATAAAGAACAAATTTCAGCTGTGAAAGAACTGCAACAAGAGCAGTCAAACTCATTCTAAATCAAATAATTTTCATAAAAGCCGACGGAGGAAAAATTCCACTCATTTGCTTTCTTTTCATTTCCTTCATTCTGCAAAGAACATTATCTTCTGCTATGACGTCACGCCACTATTACCGTTTGCTCCTTTCTTTGTTGCCAGTTTAATGCCATCTGGCGGATGATTCTTTCCCTTTTATTAGCGGTGGTGTGTATCATGTTCTTTTTTTAAAGAAGCTCTCTCATTGCTTGCCTGGTATCCTTTTATGTATTTTATTATTCAGAACCCATTTTCCATGATTATTTTTCGGCTGGAACGTCAATTCGAGTCAATTTAAAAATTTTCATCGAGGTCGGGAAATTTATGACCAATTTTTACGGCATCGTAAAATGTCAACTGCAAAATGCATATTTTTTTTATTTATTTATTTAAATCAATCACGTCATCATATAAGCTGTCGTGGAATTTAACAGACGCGGTTTCTTCTTCGCTCGTAAGGGTTGAGATGTATTTTTAAAGCTTAAAAATTGGTGAAAAGAAATCGTAAAGGTTTTACAGGATGTTTGAGACATGCATATTTTATATGTTACGGGAGGCGGTAACAAAGATTGGATGGGAAATGTAAATGGGAGTTATATGTTTCTTTTATGCTTAAAGCAGTATATATCGGCCTCATAAAGCTTTCCTCTAGAAATTAAAAAGCTTTCAAAGTCTGGAGCATGATTCAGCTATTGAGCAGACCTGAAGTTTTAAGATTTTTAACAATATTTTTCAAATTGCCGAGATTCAACGAAAAGTGTGCATCGTATAAAAAATATGCCCACAGACGCATACACACATACCACTTATTTTATTTATGTTGATTTAATTATTGAAGTGAAAATTTCTTTCGCCGAGTTGGTCATTTTTTGAGATCGGAGAAAGCAATTGAACTCGTGACTCTGTTACCGTTACCGAAACCTTGAAGTGAAAATTTCTTTACACTGTAAAAAATGAATGTTGTTTTTACAGTATAATACAGCTAATTTCATAGTAATGAACAAAAATTGCTATCATTACAGTAATAAACTGTAAAATTTCTACTTTTACAGTACTTAACTGTAATATTGCTAATTTTACAGTAATAAACTGCAAAATTGCTGATTTTACAGTTTATTGCCGTGCATTTTACAGTTTCAAACTAGAACGTCTGCTGCCAAAATTATACTGTTGTATTAATATACAGCTGTTGTATTACTATACAGCTAAATTTTGCGGCAATAAACTGTACAATTGCTAGTTTTCCAGTTTATTACTGTGCATTTTATAGCTTTAAATTGGAACCTCAACTGCCAGTATTACACTGTAAAAACAATAGTTCATTTTTTGCAGTGTAGGCGGGTTGGGCACTTTTTGAGATGAAAAAAAAAAAAAAAAAAAGACTTGAACTCGCGAAACTGTTACCGTTACTGACACCTCTGTATGTACGTCTATGTATATATATTGTGTATGTACGTACAGAGATACAGATGCATGTTAGTATTTTTTGAAATGGGAAAAAGCCACTGGCGATTCAAATTACGCACGTAATTAATTGTGTTTTTCAACTTCTGTCGGCACCCCCGGTGTACATCTGTTTATTTTTTTGTTTTGCAAACTGGAACCTTATCCTTTAAGGATCGGTTTAAAAACTTCTGTTCAAAAAACAAAGATTTGTTACCTGCTTAAAGACGATTTTTAAACTCATGAAAAACTTTTTCGTTTCACTATTCACACAAAACAATAGCCAAATTTGTATGCACAAAAATAGAACGGAAAGAACTATAATTTACTTTATCTTATTTAATTTGTTTCACTGATTAATTATATTTTTGTCTTTACTGTTTTATTTCTTGTCATTTGTTGTTGTTTCTGTAACCACTCGGGTACCCGAGCCCGAGTAGACACTTCTACCCAATTTAAGGCGGAATATGTACGGCTTCCTCTGTTACGAGCACCATTAAGGTGGAAGCCCGGTTTAGCTCAACACAAATGCCATAAGACTCTTTTATAGGGCAGGCAACCATCCACAGCATAGTCATTCACACAGAGGAAGGACAAGTACAGGAGATAGTCAAAGTACTGTCTGCTTGCGTATTGCGCGCCTGGCAGTCACGATCGCTTCCATTTGAAAAAGGGGTGATAGGATAATGAGACGCACTTGCCGGTGTTTTCGCTTCTTACTTCCTGTTGAATGTTACTTCGCATTTCTCCCCTATTTTGAGGAAATCCGAAGAGACCTCAGGCATGCGCAAATGAGGGAAGGTTTTACGATAAAAGATTAGACAGTACATCCATGTTTGAGTCGGGATTCGAACCCGGAGCCACCGCATCACGGTCAGACTCCTCTGACCTCTAGACGAGGTCCGGCTTTTATAATTTGTTTTAGGGAGAAGTAAAAAACCCACACACTTACACAAATATTAACCAAAACCCACTCCTCTTTTTTTAATAATAGTGATGAACACTGTGAAAACTTCTAACTTCAAAAATTCATTTTTATAAATTTTGTTAATTTTAACTATAAAAATAGCAGAACATAATTTTCGTTGCACATTTTTTTCTTTTTCAGAGAAGATTTTCTAATATTTTTCATTTCAAAAAACGTTTCAAAGCATTTCACTCTTGTTTTTCGAAGGTGTTTTGCAAAAAGAATGAATACTAGAAATTGTATTTACCCAAATCTTTTTTTCTGTCACTTCTCTCTTAAGCTTCCTGAGAAAAAAAAGGAAAGAAAAAAAGTAATATTTATTATAAAAGGATCACCTTATTAAATGGAGCTTCACAACAGCGCTGTCTTTATTGCTTTAATATTTAAATTTGAGCAATATTTCTTTGTCCCAACAAGTTTTTCTATTTTCCTCGATAATACTTTTTTGGCAATAAAACTTTATCACTCTAAAATGAACTTTCTCGAAATATCTCTTCTACCTTTTAATTTAACTTTCTCGAAATATCTCTTCTACCTACTATTTTAAATTATAGTTGAAAAATAATAACACTTTCCTCTTGTCGCGCCTCATTATATCGCTCATTCGGATTAGATATTGCGATCTTCCATTTTTGTCACCAGAACAATTATATTTTTGAAAAATAATGCTTCTTTGAGTGAAAAAAACAAATCTCAGAAAGTATTTTCTTCTAATAGCAGGGTTTGAAAAAAACCTGTTTTTTTTTTTTTGATTTTAAAGTTCAGCCTACCTGGGTTTTTGATGAAAAACCGGGCTTTTTCCGGTTTTTAACCCATTAATGGTTAAAAACACTAATTTTAACCCGGTAAATAACCAATTAATGCCTAGGGTCCTTTTTCTGGGACGGTCCAAAAAAGGGTCTGAATTTCCCCAAAATGAACACTTCAACCGAATAATAGTATTCAATTAGTACCTTGGTATTGTCTCAATTCGTTATTAACAGATTGCAACACATAACCATTGTAAAGGGTATTCTGTAGCAGTTTTAATATGATCTTTATCAAAAATGACATCGTTCACGATCTCAAGAAAAAAAGCTGAGTTTTCAAAGTTATTCTCAGCTTCCCAGTTTATGTTAATTGCTGATTTTATTTCTTCTTATAAAATGTCTTTTTAAATATTATATCGTAGGCAGAAAAAAAAATTAGTAAAAAAAGTAGTACCCTCTGGGGTCTATCGAAACGTTTAAGGGACGATTTTTCTTTCTTTAATAAAAAAAATATTTTTTACATGATATTTTTTAAATTATTTTTTCTGTCCATTAAACACTGTTTGTAACCAGTATACAAAATATGTTTGGAAAAAAAATGTCAGGCACTAATGAGTTAAAACCATTCTCTATTCAAACATTACGCACCCACTTTAACTTTTCATGGAATCAGGTGAGTCCTGAATTATTCAGCAAATTAGGAAACAGCATTGTACCATTGAATTTTTTTATATTGATATTATATTTTAAATTGATATTGAATTAAATTTATTGATTGGAATAATTACTGCTTATTTTGATCTTCTATGTATTAAAACAAAACATAGTGTGAAATACACGTGTAGTTGATTTTTACGTTAACTGCGTCGTTGCTTTTTACGATTTCGGTTATATCGCGTATTCGGATATATCCTATTTTTTGTGTCCCCCAACAGTAGCTAGATATTGTGGGGTTACTGTAATAACAACAATAATAACTATAAAATATTACTCATAATAATTAAAAAACGTAATATTAGTTGCGCTTTTTTTTCCAGAGGATATTTTCCAGAGTTTGCATTTTCAAAATAATTTTCGAAGCATATTACTTTTTTTCCACGTACTTTTTGTGAAAGGTGTTCGGTCGTTAATCGGTTTGTGAAAGAATATATCGGTTCAGTAACTTTATAGAAACTTGTCATTTCATGAAATAACCACACAAGTCACTTGGAGTACATAATAGTTGAAAATATTAATAGTTTACGTTGTTATAGTATGAAATAACTAGTAAAAGATCGTTGAAAGGGAAAATAAGGAATTTCAAAGTTATTGTATAAAATAATCGATGATAAAGAGCTAAAATTTTCCCCAAAAAACCTTTTATCCCTGTTGCGATTGATTAATTGTTCAATAAGGAAAAATAGCAAATGAAATTGGTTATTGCTAGAAATAGAAACAAATATACCAATTAAATCCTACGTCTAAAACCGAAAAAATGAAGCTTACACATACACACACACCGTATCATTTTGCAAAGCAGTTATAAGAGGTTCAAAAATCTTTCAACTGTCTTAATACTGTACTAATCAAGTAATAGTTGTCCTACAAATTATCTAGTTAAATCAGATAATTTAATTTTTTACATACTTTGACTTGTCTATTTATTTCATGAAACACTTAACTTGTGCTTTGAAAAAAAAGAGACATATATGTACAAATTTACTCGCAGTTTATTTTCTGTTAGTTCTCTTTTGAACTTTCTAGGAAAGAGGAGCAACATTTATAATAAAAGAATCACCTTATTAAATTGAGCTCCACAATATGACTGTATTTTATTGCTTTAATATTAAATTCTGGGCAATATTTCTCTCTCCTAACAAGCTTCCCTATTTTCTCCGAGATTACCTTTTTTGACAATAAAATTTTTATCATGCTAAAATGAACTTTAAAAAGTTTCCTGCAATGTTCTTGAAATATTTATGCGTTTCCCAGAGCCAGTAACAAATAAATATCCACAAACATTTCATTCTTATGTTGTGGACATTTTATTCCTATCTTCGCCATGTCCTTTTGCGTTACACGAATTCTTATTTCACGTTTTGCGCAATTCTTTTTTTTTTTTACTTTTTTTTAAAGTTATACGTGATTTGAATGTTGGAAATGCTGTCCGTACATAAATCATGGCCAGTTTTTTCTGTCCCTTGACTTTTTCATGTATTCAAAACACGTAACAAGGATATTTCAAACAATAGTTGATATTGAAATGCGATCTCGTTTCTAGTGCTTGTATTTTGTACTTTTAAAGACGCCATAATAGTCAAGTATAGGCAATAAATTTTCTTGTAAGGGGGTGTGGGGCAAAGTGAAATAGCCGGGTAGAGTGAAGTGATAAAATATTTTTAGTTCCACCTATCCACCAATATTTTAGCTATGCTCTTGGATGTAGTTGGTTCTCCACTAGAAATAAATAGCTCTATAGATCAAAGTTTTAAATGATGCTAGAGTCACTTTCAAAGTTTGAAATATATATACTAATATTTTGCATTTTATCAGAAGTAATTTGTTTGTTATAAAACTAGCTTATTAGCCGAGTGCTTATTAATACAAAATAGCTAATTATAATTATTTTTAACTAATTTCATGCTAAAATGAAATAGGTGAGCCTTAAATTGATAATTCAATGTTAATCGTAATCATTGTTGGAAAATACTAATATTTAAATGCGTTAAATTTATCAATTTGTATGCTTAAAGGCTTATCTCTCTTACTCTATCTATTCAAAATTGAAAAAAAAATGGCCATTTTGAGACAACAAATTTGAATTTTGAGCTTTTTGGATGTTTTTAAAATTTCAAAACCTCGCCTGTGTGAATTCTAGTGCATCAAGGAACCTCTGTGTCAAGTTTAATGAAAATGTGATGAAAACTGTGGATTTGTATAAGAAACAAACATACAAACACATATATATACATACATCCATTTTTATATAGATGATAAAGTTTTTGTAATTTACATTTTAGATACAGGACCGCACTATGGATTTCAAGTTGTTAGCCAGTAAATTAGCCCAAATTTCAAAAGTTTTCCCAGTTAATTTGTCCTAGAGGGTTCAATATCGCCAATACTTCAACCTGACCACAGTTTTTATCGCCGAATTTGCGATTTTATCACATTTAGCGAGGTGGTGAATGCTTAGCTTGTTCCCTGAAATATTATTTGAGTTCTACTGATATGCAATGCGGTAATTATTTAACTACTTTTTGGCATGATTTGATTTTAAATGTTTAATACTATTTGTCAAGTGCACGCGGAGCAAATTGAACGCATGTCATTTCGTTTATTTACTCATTCATTTGTTACATCACTTACGTGTTCATTCATTCATTTATTAATCATTTTCCTTCATTCCCTAATTTTATTATTCATTCACTATTTTATACACCCATTTATTTTTTCCATATATTTATTAATTTGTTTATTGTTTCACTATTTATTCATCCTTTTATTCATTTTGTAAAAAATATTTTAAATTGCCTAGTGGAAAATATTTTACTTGAAAAATATTTTATTTCTTAATTTGTCTTCTGTATAGGACAAAGTGAAAATTTGCATTCAAATTTTCTTCTTCTTTCTCGCTTTTCTAAAGGTGCAAATTCACTGGCGAAAATAAAAGACATTCTTTCAATGTAAATATTTTTTTGAAATACATGATTTATTCTTAGTGTACTTCAATTTTCAAAATAAATTTCCAATATGCTTATTCAGAAAAAAATAAGTTGTCTTAACAACTTCAGTTGGCTCACATTCCCCTATAATGAGACAAAAATCAAATCAAGAAAAGTTAATTTTAAAAAGAAATTCTTCATTTAACATTTGAATATTAGATTTTTAATTTTTTCTGTTTTTAAAAATTCGTTTAAAAATATAATAATAAAAATAAAAAGATTGAAGAGTAATTATTTCAATATATTGTTACTTAAATTAATGAAGTTGAACGCAAAGAAAATTAAAAGGCTTCATCTATTTCAACCATTAAAATGTTAAAAATTATACATCTGAATTCGTTCTTGCTTATCTTTTCTTTTTCCCTAGAATTTCTTTTAAAATATTACATTTCGTTAAAGTATACTATTTTAATCAGTATTTTTAATTGAATAAATTTAAATAGGAAAGTGTTAAACGTTTGATGTTTTAAGTAGTTTTCAAATAGAGATTTATAGTAAATATGATCTTAAAAAATATTAAATTGGAAATAATTCAGTTAAATTTGTGATTAAAAAAATAGTTTATCTCATTTTTATGTTAGCTAATACTTTTGTTTTTAGATGAGAGAGACATTTTCTTTCGCGAAAAAAATTTTAAACTGTTAAAAAAAAGTACGTATAAAATTTTTTCAGTTTAAGCGCGTTTAGCGATATTTATAGCTTATGCGAATGAAAAGATGCTGTTGTGAGAGAAGTTTTTTTTTTTCTTTCTTTCTTTTTTTTCCCCCTTCTTTCTTTCTTTCTTTTTTTTTTTTTTTTTTTTTGTTAAGAAGTTCTAGGTTTTTTCTTCCTTTTTTTATTTTTTAAACTCCTTTTAAAACATGGAATATTGTATATTCTGTTCATATAAAAAAGTAATCTAAAAATAGACAGGTAAAGAAATAATAAAAGTAGAAAATGATAAATAAAAATCATACATGTTGTGTCAAAATTTACTTTTTAATGCAATAGTTATTCTATGTCATTAAATTAAAAAAAAAAAATGTTTAGAATTTCAAATAATTTGCAAGTTATTTGAATAAGTCTGTCTCATTAACACGAACATCCTTTCACAAGTTTTACTCATATTTCATGCATAATTAGATTAAATTCTGCTGCTCGTTTTGGATTATACAGCTGAAAATGTCTTTGTGTCCAAACACGCTTCAGAACAATTCCAATATTTTTATATTCACATAAATCACTCTTAAAAGAAGACTCAGCCTGTGTTATGATAGTTCGTACCACATAGGTAAACTTTGGAAAAACTGTTTTGTGAAATGAGTGTTAGTTAAATACAGATGAATCAACCGACTCTTGTATAAGCTTGATATGCTTGTTACTGGTAGTTGCAACTAATAGTGTTCTCAATTAAATAATTTCATGAAATTATTGTCAAAGCTATGAAAAATTTAGCTGTCTGTTTGAGGTTCAAACGCGACTCCAATATTTTTGTAATATGGGAAAGTTTTTTTTTTCTTTTCGCAAATTTCATATCCATTTAGTAGAATCATACATTAAGATATCATTTGTATAAAAAAAAGTATCATATGAAAATAATTACTTTTTTAGATAAATATAAGCGCACAGTAGGAAAGGCGAAAATCGCGTTTTGCGCGTTCTGTTTATTGTTAAAAGTGTTTCTAAGTGACAAAAAAAAAAAAAATGTTGCCAAATTTTAGTGGCGAAAGTAGTTTTACATGTTAATCTCCGATGTTTGGAGTTGGAACAATGGGCAATTTTAGTTTATATCTATCTTAATAACATCTGGAGGTCTGCTAACTCAAAACTACCCAGAATTACTAACATTTCATTGATTTTTTGTGATATAATTTATCAATGAAAATAAAATCATGATATATATGAAAATATTTTTGCTATTCAATTCTTAATGTTTATTTCCTTTCTTTTTTTTTTTTAGGTAAGTGACATGTTTCATGATTTGAAATTTGTGTCTTAAGCAATCAAAATAGATGGTAAAGTAAGTCTTCATTTACATTGTGGTTACTCTCAGAGTGTTTTGAGTTCCAATTTGTGTTTTTGCATCCCTGAAATAGTTTAAATTACTACATCACTCCATGTATAAGATTTTTTTTTTTTTTTTTTTCAAATACAAAATGGACTAAATCAAAATTAACATTGTGATGTTAGACTTGAAGATATCGCAATGAAAGTCACGAGAGAGAATTAGAAGTTTCAAGTAACGTTTACATATATTTACATGTTTTGCAATGCATGTGAAATAATGTAAAGTAAACATTCCATTTACTAGTAATTAAGAAAATATCTGAAAGGCAATTTTCTCGTTTTTTTTAATTTATTTTATTTTTATTTATTTGTTAATTTTTTTTTAACATAAAAAGTGTTACAAATTTTGTTTAAATTCTCCTTGAGTGCCTATTTTATTATCTTCATTCGCGTGAGCCATCTTTTCATTCGTCCATATTAATCGCAGTTTCGTTTTTTTAATGGAGAAAATTTTGGATAGCTGCAGTTGAATACTGAGAATAATTTTTTAAAAAGTATATTTTACTGGTTATTGTTTGGGGCTCGCTAGTTTTTCTTTTTCTTTTAATATGATCATTCATTTTTGTTGTTTGTTGTTTACGATAACTTTGTCACGCAGCACTTTAGTATAAGACCAAAAAGTGCATTTCTTTAAGAAATCGGTTTTATGTCTTTAAGTGGTTGAATCTATTTTTTCTTGTTTGTGTCGTCCTTGTTTCGTTAGTTGTATTTTTGGTTTTACCTAAAATTATTGAACAGATTTTTTCTTGGCTGGATGTTTTATAATTTTAAACTTTGTATAAGTGCACTTTTGGAAATGTTTTCAAATTTTGAAAGTTTTATGACTGGTTATATTTAAGGAAATTTAAAATTTATCATCTGTTATTTTTGTTAAATTTTATTGCAATATCGTATGGAGCAGCACAGCCTACTAAGGCTCTTGCGCCAAAAAAACCTCATACAGCCAACCAACCAGCTATGCATAATTTCAAAAACTAGCATTATTCACCATATGAATTATATGATATGACTATGATTTTTTTTCTCTGACACAAAATTACTATGAATGTCTCGCATAAACCGTGTTTAAACATGACCCAAAAGAGCGAATAAATCTTTTATGTCACCATTTTATGTCCTGAAACAACGCAGAAACGCCGAGGGATTTAAGAGGGAAAAAAAGCAAATATGTTTCTTCTTATGTAAATGCGTCCCTGTCTTACGTGCGAACCTTCTTGAATGATTAATTAGCAATACCTCACTGGTCTGGAGCTCTAAGAACAAAGTCGGATGCCGCACGCGCTCACATTTATTGTCTTACCTCTGAGAAAAGGTTGCAGGCCATCTCTTGGGGACCGTATACGTGTTGATTTTTATTTGTTCTCATCATTTTATTTGTTGTTAAGTGTTATTTTTAATCATGGGGAAGCAGCATGTTTTGCTGACTCATTAAATACCAAATCACCCCCCCCCCCCCCCAAAAAAAAAATGCTTCTCAATCTCAATATGACCGTCTTGGATTTTAAGGAGAAACTGTCAAATTTTACTTTTTGGCAGCTAAATTTCATATGTATTTTTCATAATTGAATGGTTTGTTTCAGAAACCACTTAAGCGACAAACACTAAAAGTTCGAAAAAGTATTTTTACCGTTATTTATTTTTAAAAAAACCGATTAGGGATTTTTATACTTTAAACTAAAATATGTACATATTTAGATATATTTCTTTCAAAAAATATTGTTGTAATCCCTATTAAATAGTTTAATGTGAAGAAATAAATTGTTTTCTTAAAATGAGAAATTTTGTCGTTTAGGTGATTTCTGGAATAAACGATTCAATTAATGAGTAATTAAAACGATTGATTATCGGTTCTCCTTTTCTATCTACTCAGTATTAATCTTTCGCTCTGTCTATCGGAACAAAAGTTTCCGGACTAAACATGGAAAATCAGACTTCTTTTAGCTGAGGAAAACAGCAAGTTCGGTAACTAAATTTTTTTGAATAATTTAACATATATTTTGCTAAAACTTCCTAATTGACACCAAAGTGAATTGAAAAAAAAAAAAAAATGTTATTTCATGATTTAGCGTAGGATATGCTATTAAATTTTTTTCGCCTTCAGTAGCTCATAAAGTTTTTTTTTTTTTTTTTGTGAAAAGTTTTTTTGTGTAAAGTTTTTTTTTGTGAAAGTTTTTTTGAGAAAATGTTTTTCACCCTACTTAAATTTCGGAATGTGAATAGTGAGTGAAAGTTTTCAGACCCTTCTTGACTATTCCGCTGTTTTATTTCGTTTGAACAAGAAGCACTTTTCGGAACTTTTGGGTTTGCGTGAAGTACATAAGTAAGTTAGGTTCTGTTGATCATCGGTGAGATGGTAAGGCGGTCATCTGGTTTCATAGCAGTCACACCTTGAAACGAATGAAACACGCGCATCAAAATATTCCTTTTCCCCTACTAGACCCATGCTGATATAATCGTCCAAACTGGCTAATTGCCACTTTTCTGCGGCAAATGTGATTTGACAGAAAATACCTCTGACCTATCTAATATTTTTAAAAACTGAGTACATCTATCTATGCATATATCTATGGATCTTTTTTATGTCATCCATTTTTTTCCCAAGCGCCAGTGAATCGACCGTCGAACCAGGTATCGATTGATTTGTAATTTTCCAGTCTTCGTCAAAACTAATTTGTACAATTGTACGATATTACTTAGCGGAGAGATCAATTAAAACTTATTTTTCTCCCTTACAACATCAATCATAGAGAGCTCATTTTCGGGGTCGAAGTTTACATTCCTCAAAGGATTTTTATGAATGTGATTAAGTATGACTTTTGCATTTGTGTACTGCTTTTTAGCGTCAGTTTAAAAATAGACTCTAAAAAAATACAAAAACAGTCCTGCAAACATTTTCCATGTCTGGAACTGTTCGAAATAATTGCTGTAGTATCCCTGCATAGCATCAAATATGCCTCCTTTGTTGTCTGTAACGAATGGAATGAGCCATCTTTCAATGTCTGGAACTTTTCAAGTAGACGTTAATTCCAAATATGGGAAAAAAAATTCCGTGTCATTATTAATCAAATCATCAGAACTTTGTGCGTTAGAAGTTCCGCGTCTAGAACGGATCTGAATAATAAATGTCTTACTGGTATTATGATGTATGTTTCTGACTCTGAAATAGAGAAAGTAATCAATGATTTCCTAGTTTACCCAAACAAAATAAACCATAGCTCAGTATGTTTTGTTTTGGCTGCGTATTGGTATAAGGCAGTTTGATGTTAATTGAAATCAGTTATCATAAGTGCAAAGCTTTGCTGTAAATTTCTGCCTCCATCTGTTTTTTAACACAAGGGAAAATTTTAGCATCAATATTATTAAAGGAATATAAGGTTGGGTTGCATGTTAAAATGTGGCCAGAAGTGGGGTGAATTCGTATCGCGGTCTTGGATTTTAGATGCGGGGTTTTTTTTTTTTTTTTTTTCCAGTTTTATATCTCAAAAACTATTTACCTGCGTGTGGGTGCCCACGAGGGGGGGGGGGGGGGGATTATGGCGCAAGCTACGCCATCAAAATGTGTGTGGGGGGATTTTTTAACTAATTTATTTATTTATTTAAGTTATTTGTAAATTTATTTTTTAATTTAAATTATTCACGGATTTTTTTAATAAAAATAATTTATTAACTTTTTTTCTTTCATTTAAATTACTTCTTTTATTTCTTTATTATTTTTTAATTGATTAATTAATTTTTCGTATGCGTGTATGTGTGCTTGGAATGTCTGGAACAGGAAAAAAGCGATTCTATTCTGTGCATAATTTGAACTTTTAAAAAATGAATGATATACAAAAAACATAATAGTTATAATTTAAAAAAAAGAAATAAATATTATTTAAAAAAATAAATAAAATTAAAAAGAGGGGTAAAATATATATAATCCATCCTTCCATATAATCCATCCTTCCCCCACCTATATCTGACCGTCATAAATAATTGATCAATGAGAAATAAGTAATGAATAAATACTTTTGTACTTGAAAAATAAAAGAATATAAAACAACATAAAACTGAGAAATTTTAAACAATAAGAAGTAGCAACTGGGAATGAATTCGACAATATAACTAGGCTCTAAATAGTCCCCGAGGAAACCAAACTTAAAATATTTGTTTTCAGATAGATCAAATAAGTAATTGTATCTAACGTAAAAAAAAAAAAAAAACCCTCAAATGTTTAAATGCCCTAACAACTTCACCATAAAAGAAATAAAAAGAAAATTTCATTGCCAGGAAAAAATGGCTCAATGTTGGGAAAGATCCTAATAAGGAGTGATTTATGGCGAAAGTTACATTCAGATAAGAAATGGCTTGAAATATAATATTTCCTCAAAGGAAATGGTTGAGTCTAGAAAACTAGTGCAATAAAAATAGATTCAATGTGATGTAAAGTAAGAAAACGTTAACCAGTAATAATGGGTTGTAAAAAAAAGATGTCGCTGTGACAAAAAGTACTAGAATGAGAAACAATTGAGTGCCATATGTTTTTAAAATTAAAAAATTCGATGTGAGTAATTGTTCGGAGTATAAAAGAATTGAAATTAATAAATTGTTTTATTATCTAAAGCTTCAAACAGAAAATGTTCTTTGTCATTTTTGAAAAAGAAAAAAAAAAGATTAGTAATACTTACAAATGGTTAAATTTATCAAAGTTTCATGGTCGAAAGGTCAACTTATAAGTGCTGTTGTTACAAGACGTATCAAACTGAAACACAATAAATAGTAATGAACGGACCGGAAATGTTAACATTGTTTTCTTCAGTTTTTCTCGTGAATACTCAAGAGCAGGGCGACTAGAGCTTGGGTTTTAAATAGAGATCTTAGGATTTTATGTGAAATCCTCATGTTTGTCTGTTATTGGGAAAAACAATACATTAGTTGGATAGTTTAAACACGAAGCAAAATATTCTAACTAAAATGTAATTTTTTTTTCAGTCTTATAGAACAGAGAGTTTTTTCAAGTACTTACTCCTAATATTTGAAATGATTTGTGTTGGGAAGAATCAAGAATATCTTCCTGTTCTAGCCCTAAATGTCGCACATATTTCCAGCCTATCTGTTTTCTATTATTTGTACAATTTTATTGAATCAAGCAAACTATTTTTGCGCATTTTTTAAAGAAATTGTTATTAATAAAAAAAGATTGAGAAATCCACGTCGTTACTTATTGTTAGTTTATTTTTGTGTTATTTTTTCATTTTGAAGATTATTAATCGACTAACTACAATAGAACAACTCATTACAAGAAATTGAATACATTTTAAGAATTTTTTTTATTGTTTTTACTTCCTTTTACGTAGTTAAGGAAGTATTGTGATCGCGAAAAAAAAATCACTCAAATTTGAGTCTAAATTTTGATTTTGCTCACCTCCGAATGAATGTTCAGTAGTTTTTTCGACCTGTCAGCACGTGCATATGTACCTACCAACATAAAAGTAACCGAAAAATTCTTTTCAACCACCCCCGAGTTAATTACGACGAGTTTTCTCGTGACGTCTGTATGAGCGGATGTGTGTGCGGATGTATGTGCGTATGTGTGTCGCATAACTCAAAAACTATATGCCGTAGAAGCTTCTGGCTTGGTATGTAGGCTCTGAGGATGGTCTAGTTGTGCACCTCCCCTTGTGGTTGCATTCGAATGTTCCCAAGGGGGTGTTTTACCCCTTTTTTGGGGTAAATCAGTGTTAATTTCAATGCAGACTCAAGTGATATAAATTGGTACGACTACTTGGCGATATGTGGCCAAGCTTTTGGTCGCCAAGTGTTTGACGCCAACTTGGCGACAAATTTGGCGAAAAAATTAATTTTTGAATTTGGGTTCAACTTGGCGCTATTGGCGATATTTTGCGAAAAAGTCACTGAATGAGATTAAAATCAGCAATATTTAGAAAATTAACCATTGTAAAATATTTTTGCATTGTTTCGTGGCAAATTAGGGGAGTAAATATTTGAATTGTTACCTTGATCACTCCAAGCACTTTTTTCAACACTTAAGGCAACTACTAAGAAATTTACACGTAAAAGGAAGTAGTGTGGGGTCCATACCAGATTTTTTTGTCTTGATCTTAGGAATTTTATGTGCCCAATGAAATATTCTTGCCCAATGAAAGAGTTTTGTCGAAAATCCCAAATGGCTTGTTTTTGTTTCAATGCACAAGGGTCTTTTAGTGAAGTAATTCTGTGTGAACTTACTGTCCGTTTTTGAATTTTGCTCTTGGCAGTAAAGAGCGATTCTATTTGAAAAAGAGGCAATAGGTTAAGGAGACGCACTTGCCGTGCTTTTAGTTTTTATTCGCTTCTTACTCCTGGTGAGAAAGGGACGTATGATGAGAAAACAACAATAGTGGAACAAGAAAGTTGATTTTCAAATAATTTATTCAGTTGGGCACATAGACCGTGTTCACATTGCCTGTTTCATAAAATGCTGCGAAATATATAATCAATAGCCGCTACGGGAATGGCGGTGAGAACAAACTTATAGATGGCAATTGCAATTTTTATAAGAGCATAGGAACATCACTTTGTAATAAATATTGAAATAGTATTTTCTTACTTCATATTTCTTTTTCCCTTGGTTTTGTTAACGTATACGCCAAGTTTCAAAGGCATGTGTTGCTCAACGGTGATCTAAACAGAGTAACTTAAATTATAACCACCTTACACAATAGGATACGTAATCTTTATCTTTTTAAGTATGATATTACTAGTCTGTTTTAATTATTTTCTTGTACTAAAAGTTTAGCCATTTTTGAACAAAGCAAATATTGTTCGTTTTGTGATATTTTACTGTCTGAAAAATTTTGCAAATATTTGTATCGTCTGAAAAAGTGTGCAAATATTTTTCAAATTTAACTTAAATGCAAAAAATGAGTATATTAATTTTTAAACTTAAATATTGAACTTAAATGTTTTAGATTTCTCTAGAATATCTTAAGACAAATCAAACTAATTGATAATGTCTTTAAACGTTTGAAAAATTTTGACAGCTAAACCAAAAAATTATTTCCAAATTATCTTCTGACATCTCCAGGATTTCTCCAGAAAATACAATCATCTCAACAAAAATCTTGAGATTATATTTTGTCTAGAGCTGAATATAAATTGTTATTTCAGGAGAAAAATCAGTAAATATTTTTCGTGCCTTAAGATCGTTGCTTTTAGATGACCCCCGGTAAGAAATGCCACAACTGTGCACGTCCACAAAGCATTAAAAGCCCTCTTCGAATGCACAGAATCAAAACTTTTCGGCGAAAGTGAGAATCGCAGCGTTTGGGGGAGTGGTGCCTCCAACCAACTATTGCGTGCAAGCCAAGTAGGCTTCCAGCAACAATTTATTCCCGAATTCTTTTCTTGTTCTTGGAGAACAAGAGAACGCCGCTAATTGCCCAATCACGTGATCCTATCCATTCGTCGGCCCCTTTTAAATGAGCGGGGCTACGCGGAGGGTGTGTTCCAGAGAAATGTATGTTGAGAACTTTGTTTTTGACTTCTGTTGGAAAGTTGGTGGTAGATGGTGTTAGTTTCCTTGTTTTGTGATGCCTGTAATAAGGAGACCAGTAATGACGAAAGTTGTGAGGTGTACGGATTGTTGTGTATACGAGGTGCTTAAATAAAGTGCTTCCGAAATTATTCTTGTTTTTAATTTCTGTTGGTAGTTGAAAGTTTTTCTTGACTAGTGCCAATTGCAAGGCCGTGTGCTTACTGCTTAGTTGCTTCTGTACGGTGCATCCAAGCACGAAACTGCAGCTATTAATTCGAGAAAATAAATAATTGTTTCTATCTGCAAACGAAGTTCACTGATATTAATAATGCCATTAGAAAGTAGACTGCCTCCATGGCTAAGTAGAGCTCTATGTTGTGCATCAAAAATGTGTAGAAAGAAACTCAAGTTTATGCATTGAGAGGATCATGGAACTTAACAGAAGTACCAGGTGTAGAAAGTAACAACAACAACAACAATAATTTATATTATGATAATCACGAATTAACTTGAACTTTATAAAATGCGGGTTTCTCATGTCTACCGCAAGGTCTCAGACTTCAAGTTCAGATCTCAGTTGAATGAGTTTGACATACACGAGAAAAACAAAATTAAATGAGCACAATAAAACGTAGAAAATATTCAATGTAACAATGTTTCTTAAATTGTGTTCTGTTTAGCTGCGAGGTTCCACAGAGAGCATTCAAAGTCGTAAGACCTGTATTTTTTTCTTTTAATGCAAACTAGTTTCTCAAAAAAAGTTTTAAAATAAGTTTTAAGTGAAGCTTTTATGTAGAATTTTCCGAAGAAACATCAGAAAAAAAAATACCAAAATGAGTTATGGATAAGACCCGGTTTATATTGACAATATTCGACTTTGTCTATCCGCCAGTTTTATTGAAACGATGTCTGATTTATCCTTTCACAACGGACATGAATTTAATTGTTATTAGTGGAATTCTGTGGGGTAGTTTTAAAGATGAATATTTACAACTGTCATCAGTTTTAGTTCTGCACCGGAGCAACTTTAGTGCTTGACACCACATGACATGAGAATTTGAACAATGAGAATTAGTACCTATAATGTCACAAACTTTCTTTGTTTTAAATTTGTTCAAAGCTATTTTAAAAGCTTTCGTTAATTTTAAATTTGTATTTTGAGGACAATTACTTCAAATACATTTTGTTATTATTGCAAATACACCATTTGGTGAATGGGCTGCATGTAAACTGTACCATTGATGAAAACCAAGGGTTCTGCGAATAAAGGAGACATTCAATACATGTTACACTTACCGAAGAAATGAAGAAACACAGCATTAGAATGAAGTCCCCTATCCGTTATTTATCGATTATTTCGTAATTTAAGCCTCCCCAAGCGTACTATGAATTGTTTCTTGTTGAAACAAGATAGCAGAATAATGGTGTCCCTCTAAAAACTCTTGAGCAGCGGAAATAATGAAGCCATCAAGTGTATCATAAACTACGATTAAAAAATAGAACGCAAAGCATCGACCCAGTTGTAGGGTTATCCAAGGGTTGGATGTGGAAAAATGGCCCAATAGCGAAATTCCCGCTTACGCTACATCTATTTTCCCCTTGTGGATAAAGCATAAAAAGAAAGAACCGGAGAATGTCTCAAATGAAGATTTATGATCTGGAAGGGCAGTTGCGTATTTCACGGTAACATGGATGGTGCTGCCCTTTGCTCGTCATTCACTGTAATTGTACTACATCGACAAAGTGCATGCTGATCGGCATCTTGCATTCGGTTGGGCTTTTAGTACTTCCACTGGAGTTTTTTTGGACTGGTGGCGTAATTTCGTCATTTCGAAGCCTAAAGTGGTGTTACAGACCTGGTGTCCTATATACCGGACATCAGCTTTGAACAGCTGATAATCATTTAATAATTGATTAAATTACTTAATTTTTTTGTAGTTTACTCTTGACATTCTGTATATTATCATCTGTGCAAAAATTTCTAGTTTTGAAATTGGCAACATTCCAAAATATGGATTAGAAGATGGGATTTAACTCGTTTTGCCAACGATCGATTTTTGTCGCGGAGGCGAACTTTTTTTCTGATTTTTTAAAAAATATATAATCTTTTATTTATCGTTTCAAATGCTTATATTATGTTTTGTTATTGTTTGGAGAATATTTTACGACAAAGTTTGTGGGATGTTTCATTTTTTTTTTTTGCTGAAATATTAATTTCAAAATATGTATCTGGAAAACTGGACACGTTATAACTCTTTTAATTTTTTACTCACAAGCTTAAAATTTTGTTTGTGAGATGCTCTTAGCCATAGTACCTTGTGTACCGAATAAAAACATTTTTGGTTAACTATTTCCTAATTCCGACTGAAGGGGTTAAGATGAATTAAAGGCCGGCTTCACTGTAACAAATGAATGATGTTTTTACAGCATAATACAGCTAATTGTTATTCTAATTAACTGCAAAAAATGAAAATTTAACAGTAATAAACTGTATAATTGCAACTTATGCAGTACTAAATTGTAAAATCGCTAATTTTACAGTAATAAACTGTAAAACTGCTAATTTAATAGTTTATTACCGTGCATTTTACAGTTTTAAACTGGAACCTCTGCTGCCAGTATTATACTGTTGTTTTTACAGCATAATACAGCTAAATTTTACGATTTTGACGATGTATCTTGTGTCCAAATATTGAGTTACTACCACGGGTCATATCAAGAGAACCATGTGTTCATTCATATTTACATAAATATGTTCCTGTATTATAGAAAATACTTTATTCTATCTTTTAGTGTGTATCGCCGATGTAATCGGTTTTCGTCAAAATGTTTGTTTTTCAAGTCTTATGATTTCGTAAAGGGATGCATTTTAATAAAACACGATTACATTTTATCCAATTGGACGAACGATTATATAATGAGTTGATAAGTTTTAATTAAGGATTATGCAATGGATTTAGTACACTTTTTTGAGATTTTTTTTTTTTTTTTTTGAGTAATTCAAGAAATTAACGTATCTTGATTATTCTTCAAATTATTTTAAACTCTTTCTTGTTTCTTGTCTTAAAATTATGTACTTTTTTTTTTTCATATTGCGCTATTAACATGCCCAGTTTATCTATATGAAAAGCTTGAAGGATAAATTATGTGTCATACACTGATTTATGTAGTGTTGATTGCTTCATTAGCTGCTTCTTCTTCGCTGAAAGCAGATCGTTTAGGAAATTGTCTTTGTTGAGAATTGCGTCATTAGCTTTTACAATTCTCTGCAGGATCCTCTTATCAGCTGTTACGTTTCATTCGTTAAATATTTCAGTAAAATTGGCTTAGCGGCGGATCATTTTGTTAAGCAGCGTGCGTCATAAGAGAAGAATCGATAAATTTGTTCCGTTGGAGAAAAATTTTGTTAATATGTGATCTTGCAATACTTATTTCGCTTTCAATGAAATTTTATCAGCAGGTTCACTGTAAAAAATGTATGTTTTTTTTACAGTATTATACATCTAATTTTATAGTAATAAACTGTAAAAATTTGCTGATTTTACAGTAATAAACTAAATTTGTTAATTTTACAGTAATGAACTGTAAAATTGCTAGGTTTGCAATTTATTACCGTGCATTTTACAGTTTTAAGCTGAAACCTCTGCTGCCTGTATTATACCGTTATTTTTACAGTATAATAGAGTTTAAATTTACGACAATATAGAGTTAAAATTACGAACTTTACAGTAAGAAACTAAAATTGCTAGTTTTACAGTTTATTTCTGTGCATTTTACAGTTTTAAATTGGAACCTCGTTTTTGGAACCCAGTAGTAAAATCGGCTGCTAGTATTGTACTGTAAAAACATTTCATTTTTTGCATTGTATGCGCTTCAGATTAAAATTAGGTAAGTTTTATCAAAAATAATTGCTAACTTATTTTCAGATTTTTCAGATAACGCTAGTTTATATTGCTAAATGATGATCAAAACTTTCAACAGAAACCCTGATGGGATGTAATGTAAAGTTTTGATAAAACTACAAAACTCGATTGAAAAAAAGTGAAGGATTTCTCGGTTTATTCCTTATTTTGCTCATAATCAGACTGTGAATACAATACTCAATAGAAGGCGAATTTTCATCAAACTATTTAGAAATGAATTAGTAATAACAACAAACTTCTTCATAGATTTATCAAATTTGTCGCGTTTTCCTTGATAGATAAGAAAAACCGAAAATATCGTAACTTTTACCGTCATTCCTCATTTTCTTAATGAGAAAAAAAATGTGCTGCTCCTTTAATATTCCCCTAACATCAGAAAAGTCATATTTCCAAAAGACAAATAATGTTTAAAAACCAAACAAGAACGCTACGCATACAAATCAAACATTCTTAATTTATTCATAAGGCCAAAAAATATCGAAGCTGCATTGAGAAAGTTTTTTTTGCCACAAAGTCATCCGTTTTGCTGTTAAAGAAGATAAAAAGGTAAAACTAGGGAATGATGCCACAAATGAGGATTTATAATCGAAGCTAGAAGTTGCGTATTTCACAGTTACCAAGTTCGCGTTGCGCTCTTCCAGTAAGTCAAGATAATCGAAGAGGTTACTATAACATGAAAATTAAGACTTACCTATCTTGTGCATGATATGCTTTTTGCTGAATTAGTACCATCCATTTTCTTTTTTTTACTTTTATGCTTCCATTTCATGTTTTCGATTTGCTTGTTATTTATAGAGGTGCTGGTCGACCATAATAGTTGTTTTCGTTGTGAGGTTTATACGTTATTTTCGATATTAATTTCAGTTGAGATATTAATATTACTTTTGCTTTTTATGTCATGAGGACGCGTTAACTTGTGAGTTGCGAATCTTTTTATATTTCTTTAAGATTTGTTTAAGTTTTTATATTTTTTTCTGTTAAAATCATTGGGAACCCCATACCAGACAATTAATTAAGAATTACGGACAATACATTGTTTCAAATGTTGTTGAGAAATTTAAGAGTATCGTTGGGAGAAAAACTGCTGAAGTTATTATGTTCAGAAATTCTTTTTATGGTGTCTTATTTTACGGTTACGAAAGGGGTAATTTTCAATTTATGTAATAAAGCTCCAAATTTTACCGAATGATAAAATACAACCATGCACATACACCAACATCTAATGAGAAGACACGTTAAGCATGATTAAAAAAATAAATTTGAAAAAAAAAAAAATGTTCACTACTATTTTCAAAGCTGTCGATTCGGTAAGGAAAACTTTTTTAAGAGGTCAGAGTGACCACCCGCGATTTTTTGAGATCGTCCATCGCAGAGCATGCATAAAAATCTTTGCCATTGCGGAAAATTGCTTATGATTAAGAAATATATGTGAAGTAACTATGAGTAAAAATTCAGTACTTTTACAATCAATATTTAAAAATATTATTAAAATCACATATTTTATTTCCAAAAGACGATTTGTAATTAAGAATAAAGTGCATTAGCTTTCGTTCTTAAAACTTTGAAGAGAACGTAAATCTGGTGTATCACTGTCATAGATTTAAAAAAGATAAAATAAAAATAAAGTTTACTTTATGCAATTAATGCCTGTTAATATTCTGCGATACTTTATTACGCTCTTTCCGTAAAATTCAGTAGAAGTCAACACGTATTTTAATGCTAACATACAATTTAACAACCCCTGCCTCCCGTAATGAGTTTTATGAACAAGTTTCCAGAAGTCAAAGGAATGAAATTCGTTTGGAATAATAAGGGGTGATAGGCCTCAAGAGCCATTCGCTTGATATTTGTTCCAAAACTTCTCTATGACATTTTCCTAAATTAATATGTTCAGTTGAAAAATCAAGTTCGTTTTGTCAATCACTGTCCAGTCTCTTCACAACACGAGAGAAAATTTCTAAATAGTCTATTTAATTTTATTAAAATTCTTCGAAAACAAATAAATAAATAAATAAGAAATATAATTGCTTTAGAACAACTTCGTGCCATTAATTCAATATATTTAATTAAAAACAATATATACTAATGAGTATAACATTTCATCTTTTTATTACGATATATGAAACATATTAACTATTTGAATAAGTTTAAAGCAATATAAAAAACGCGTTCTCTCTTTCTGTCAACTTGCAATTTCAGAAGCTTAAGATAAGAAGAAACCGGATATTATATCATTCATATTATATTGCCATCAACAATCCCCGTTAAAGACTTATAAAAGACTCACAATGAATATCACAAAGGGAAAAAATTAGTTCTTCCATCTTTTCTTCGGTCTATTGTCAGGACATAACATGCCAACCCAATTTTTTTTAAATTCTTTTTCATTTTCTTCCCCCTTTTCCTTCTTTTTATTTATATATTTTAGAACTGGCTCAGAACTCTTTGGCGTCTCCAAACTTTTGTCATCTTGCCAAAAAAGAACTCGTATAAAAGAACAAATAAGACAAAAAATTGTCCTAAAAACATAAAAGAACCCAAGAGAAATCCGCTGGAAGTAGTTGCAGAGTCGTTCGGAACGAGATCCCATGATCCTCTAAACGACTTCTCATCGAATGACGTCATTTTTAGAAGGTTGGTTTGGAGGGGTTCTACGTAGAATGAAATCGGAGGTGTCGTTTTATGATCGTCTGCACTCGAAACAAAGCTAGTTTGTTGATAACGATATTGTTTTTCGGCTGTTAGGTTAAACGGTTGGGAAAATATTAGGATGCCCATGCTTTTGACTTCAAATAATGATTTTGTCTAAAGATTGGAGTAGTCTGCATGGTTTAGAAATATTATGTAATAATAGATCTCATTTGGATCAGTAATAATTTCACTTACACATATAACACAGGCCTGAGATGAAAAAAATACAAGAGTAGTAATGGCTGAATTTTATGTACTTTTTGATGTTGATTTCATTAAAAATAATGAAAAAAATCTATCACGTTAGGATTTTTTGTAAAATGGATTTTATTTTTGCTGAAATCTTCCATCAAAAAGTATTCTGTGAACAATTTACTGTCGCCCCGCTTAAACGAATACTGTCGGTCCCAAGAAATATTATTCGATTAAGCGGGTATTTGATTAAGCGGGGATCTTCAACATTGAATCTATGATATCGGTTCCGGGATGTTTTATTCGTATAAGCGGGGTATTCGTTTATCCGTTACCCGATTAAGCGGGGACGACAGTATCTTCCAAAAGTGCTGTTTTTTCTTTCATTAAAATTTCTAGAAAATATTTATTCTTATTGAAACATGTTAATTATTCAGCAATCAATTACTTTTTATTGGTTTTAAATGGAAGAAACAATGCCTAATTTTACCCATCCACGGAGCAAACAAACGGCTAAACTTATTTGCTACTTTTCAAAACTTTTAGTTTTGCGCTGTTGTGTAATTAGTCTTCCTAAATAAGATGAATTCTTGTATTGGATGTTACTAATATTTAACCAAACACAAATGTAAAGCAATAATTATCTAAGGGGTTGAAAATTAATTTTATGTGAATATCTTTTTTCTTATTAAATAATTTACAAGTAAATGCTCTTCAAATCGTAAGTGAAGTGTTACAGAAACAAGAAAACGTGGCCATAGAAAAAATGCTATACATAAGAATATTTCACTAACCCAGTTCAAATTTTGTTGTTTTGAACTTCATCGCTGCGTGTATGCAATGCTTTCAAGTATTTGCTTGTTATGTGGATTTCATAATTTACAGCGAATAACAAGAAATTAAATAAAAAATATTAATATTATTTCTTTGATTTTATATACAGGTTTTTTTCTCCTCTCTTCTAATTTTGGAAGAAAACAAAACGAAGAAAGTACTTGAAAAAAGAAAAATATCATTAAGAACGGCGAAAACGAACATTTCAAGAATATTTGAGCGAAGTTGTATTAAAATATATTTTTTAATCATTATGCAATGCGTGACCACTTCAATTTCCAGAATTTGATGTAATTTTTCCCCCTCATGTCGTACCAGCTTTTTTCGATTTGGCAGATTTTCTAACTCAGACGAATAATTATGGATGAGTTATCTGATTAGTTTATTCTGAAAATACAGATAATGATACTAAACATTACTAGAATTTTTAGATTTCTTTCAATTTAGCAATTATATTTTCCTCCGATTTCTTTTTGTTTTCACGTTTTCCTTTTTTTTCTTGTTTTTCTTCAAAAGTCATTAACAGCTCTATTATTGTCCCAAAATTCCAACCGTCACGTCAGCTGTTAACAATACTTGTCTATTGTTTTGTTACGTCATTAAATAGTATTGTTCTTTAATGCCGTTGATCATTAATTTTTAAAATAGTTAAATTTAAATTCGAAAATCATTTTTCAACCTGTATTTTGAAAAGATTATAGATTAATTCAGTAATTGTGCTTTTTGTACGGATGATAATTAATCCTATTTTTGCTTTACAACTGCTTGTTAAAATATTTACTTCATTTTTATATTGTTTTTAACACTTTTTGGACATTTAAATTGAAAATTTGTAGTTTGACGTGGTCAAAAATTTAAACATCGAATTATTTGCCTTCTAATTGAGAAATCATTCTGTAAAATTTCGGACACAATGTGTCCGAAACAATATGTGTGTAAGTGGCTAAGCCACTTATAATATCATATTTTATTCCACTAATTCATGCATTTATTCCAACCAAAGATTTTTCGGGAATTCGATCATTTCGTGTGTGTTTAAACTGGAACATTTTTAGATAAAAACTGATTCCTACTGTTGATAGTTAGATATCCATTCAAAATTTAGTTCGGTTTTCTAACCAATTAAAATACATTTCATTCAAAGAAATGCTTCAAGTTTCGTGCTCAGGAAGAATTTATCATTCGCAGTCTCACAGTAGCTCTCATGAGCAGTTTCTTGCTCATCTTAATATATAAAAATTACGTGTCCCTGTTTTTGTGGCCAATGGACTCCTAAGCTACTGAAACGATTTTAACCAAATTTTGCACGCAGTTTCAGTTTGGTCAAACTTAAATGATAGGATAGTTTTTATCTCAATTTAGGACAGGGTTGGCAAGTTTTTGACAGGTTTTATCCGGTTTTAACCGTGGTTTTTACCGTCATGTCAAAAATCCCTTTTTGACATGGTTTTTGACATAATTGTCAAAAACCTAAATTTCTGTCCAAAACATGTTTAAATTTGATATTGATAATCAAAATACATTTTCAAATGAATTTTACAATTTCTGATTTCAGACACTGAAGTAAACTTTTAGAGTTTTAGGTTATTAAAATAAAGTGTAATAAGCAATCCTAAACATAATTGAAGGGCTCGGGAGCAAATAATGGTAACTAGCATTTTAAAAAATCAAACATACCTATGGCTTTTGAATATGACTTTATTGCTTCGAGAAATTACTGTACCAGGTTTTTTTTATTTAAAAAATGAAGTGGGTATATTAATTAAGTGCTGTGTGTCTTAGGTATACTTAATAAATTTTTACAAGTGATTTTTTTTAATTTTAATTTGAAATAGTCCGATTTTTAGAATTTGTCAGATACCATTATTTACTCCCGAGCTCTTCAATTGGGATACTACAAGATATATTAGATAGATTGATAAAATAGCTAATTAATAGTTATTAAAACATTTAAACAAAACTACTTTAAAAACTGGATTTAACTTTTAATACTTTTAACTTTTTTTATGACATAACAAGTTAATTTAAAAGAATGAGAATTAATTTTCATTAAATTTATTAATTTAATTTTTATTAAACTTGACTGATAAGATAACTAATTGATAGTTATATAAACATTTAAACAAAACTACTCTATAATTTAGATTTAAGTTTTAATATTTGTAACATTTTTTCACTCCATAACAAGTTAATTTAAAAGAATGTGAATTAATTTTCATTAAATTTATTAATTTAATTTTTATAAAACGTGATTGATAAGATAACTAATTGATAATTATATAAACATTTAAACAAAACTACTTTAAAAGCTGGATTTAAGTTTTAGTATTTAACTTTTTCCACGGCAAAACAAGTTAGTTTAAAAGAATGAGAAATAATTTTCATTAAATTTATTAATTTAATGTTTATTAAACTTGATTGATAAGATGTATAAATTTTTATGTAATATTTTTCAGGATGAGAAACCATAAAAAATCTCAATAACCACTGTATTTGAGTTTTAGACAGGGTTTCGACAGGTTTTTGACGTTTTCGACAGGTTTTTGACAGGTTTTCGACGGGTTTTCGACAGGTTTTCGGCATGTCATGTCAAAAACTGGTTTTTGACGTCAAAAACCCAACCCTGATTTAGGACCGCAATATATTTTTTATTGCAAATTATCTATTTAGTTAGCAGCTTTTCTGTATTCTTGGCTAAGCCTTTTTACTAAGCCTTTTTTGACACCACCATTTCTAAGCGACATAAAGCACGCGTTCTGGCAGCTTCCGGATCGCAGTAAACAGGTTGTAAGTTAGCGGTGCGTTGAGTGTTACTTGACTTTTTTGTGAAGTAAATTACAAACAAACGCGTTACTTCCCTTGATATTTATATGTGATAAGCTGTCAGAAACGATTGTCACTTGAGAGTTTTTTCGCCTCTGAGGCTGAGAGGTGGAAAGCGCTTGGTGGGATAGCTCCTGGACTGCATTTAAGTGGCTGTTCTTCTTAGTACTATTATACTATACAAAAGTTTGTTTGGATCGATTTATGGATGGAGCAGTCAGTTGATAAGCAATCCGAAAAAATTATCTTTTTAACTAAGCCTTTTTGAGCCTCTGTCGCCGGGCGACATGAAGCACATGTTCTGATCTGACAGCTTCTGAGCGCAGTAAAATAGGTTGTAAATACAGAAACAATAATGGATGATTAATGTTGGTACTTAATTTTTTTTTGTATTTTCTAATAGAAAAAACTTAATAATTCAAAAATTTGCTTATTTATTGCCTTCAAGGCAGAACAGAGTTCGCAGGGTCAACTAGTAAAATACATATTCCTCGTTACTAATTTACGTATTAATTGACTTGAGTAAAAGCTTGCGTGTTTTTCTTGAAAGTTACTCGTTAGTATGCATTAAATTGCATGTGTATTCGAATTACAGAGAGAAAAAAGAAGAAAAGATAGTTCTTAAAGCCTTTTTATCCATAGTTCTAGTTGATTGCAATATCGTGTACCAATTTTCTGTGTTTTCGGTATTAATTGCAAATAACAAATAATTCTCAGTTGGAATTTGTTTTAACGTATTTGGGATGTTTTTCTTTTTATTCATGAGACAAGTCCAAAATCATTCATTTGAGCACAAAAGGTAGTTTAAAAGCATGAATTAAAAAAGCATCAACAAGTTAAAGCACCCCAATAATACAAAAAATATTTTCGTCAGTAGATGGGGGTGGTAAATCACGTTTTTATTGCAATTCTGTGCAGCATGTTTTTTTTTTTTTTCCTTCCACAGCCATTTGCAGTTTTGTTTAGCTTTTGCGCTAGAACCATTGTAAAAGTTAATTTTAACTTTAGTTGCAAATGCGTTTGTTTTATGAATAATTTGTCCTAAATGTCAATTTTAGCACTGCTTTATTTCAAATCTTATTTTTAGTACACTCACTAGTTCTGGGTTTCAAGGAAAAACTTTTCTGCTTTTACAACAAATGTATTTTTTTTTCTCTACTGTTAATTGTGCATTTTTAACTGCAGCAATGATTTTGCTCGAAAATTTGTTCCAATCTTAGTGGTAATTCAATAGTTGCACTTTGTTTCTTACGATCTCATTTGAAGAATATGGAGTAAATATGATTTTTTGCGTTGATGTTATATTATTAAAATATGCGTGTTGTAGACGATTCAACAAAATTTTACATATACTTTTTACTCAGTTTCATTGCAGTGCGAACCATGAGGTATTTGGTTCCTTTATTTATCTGTAATACTTTAATAGGTCATTTTGAACTTTATTTTTGTTTGCAATGTGATAAATTATGTTACTCTTCTTATTATTAATGTTCAATGATAACCTTTGTTACTAAATTTTATATTTGTTCTAACTTTTTTAAAAAATTGTACCCATTTTTTTTGTGCCTTACATTTATGGAATATCGCCGCGAAACAAGAAATCAACCTTTTCTAAAATTTCTTATACCGGTGTTCCAAAATCACGTTATTGCAAAATTGTATAGTTGTGCCCTTTTTCTTTTCTTTTTCTTTTTATAATTTCATGTTTTAAGTGTAATTTTTAATGTAGCACCTTCATGTCACCTTATCTCATGCAATAATGTGTAGCAAAAGAGGAAGAATCCACCTCCTCCGAAAAATACCTGAATTATAAAAGTGTTCAATACTTCAGTTAAAAAATGATCCAACGTCAACATCTCAAATTCATATTCCATCAGACATTCTTTTTTAAAATCCTCACATTTCAGCCTCCCAAAAAATAAAAATAAAAATCAGCTGCTTATGATTTTTCTTCATCGGATCAGATCTCTGGAATCATTACACACATCCCCAGAAGTGTAGCAAGTGGGGCGGAAGCGGAATTTGGCTGCCAGCCAATTTTCCCACCTGCTTTGGAATTCTACAACTTCTCCCAGTAATACGCGCTCGCTCTTGCGTGATATGGCAGACATAGTTACTGAAGCATTTTTAACGCTGTAAAAAATAAATATGTTTTTATGAATTATACTTAAGATCATATGCATAAAATATTCGATGCATTGTATGCATGGATGATTGTCTGTCTATATGAATCCATTAATGATGAAATAATTATATAAGTACAACAAAGATGGTTTTTGGTATTACCTTTGATAGCCTTGGTTAATGAATTAATTTTGGAAATGATCATTTAGTGAATCACTTTTACTTTTGATGGAACTATTAGGAGCTCATTGCTTATTAATTGTTCAAACTGGTTATGCTCCAATAACAATAACTAGAGAAAAAGGGTACTTCAGGCAAACATTTATAAATAAATGATGCAGGCGTTTCGAATCACTAAGGAACCGTTTCATCACAGAATCACCTAGCTCCTTCAATCATGTCAGAAGTATTTTTTCTGCAAGAGACGCTGACGCACTGTGTTAAATTAAATGTTTAGTGCTGAAAAAATAATGCTAACGCTCCTTGTTGGACGATGAAATGGTTTACTTTTATTTATGGTGACTGAAATACAAAACAAGATTCATAAATTTTACAAAATACATGTGTTTCTCGATCAAAAGAAACCACATTATCCGTTTTGCGTAATTCTTGTGATGCTTTATTTTGTTCAGTGAAAATTACATCAAAGTATAGTGTATCTCTGATTAGTTGAAACTTGGTTCTATTTACTCTCTTTGTGGAGTACAGTAAGAAAAAAAAAGGACACGTTATTGACACGACTTTGAGTTGGAGTACTTTCACAAAATTGCTTTGTAATTTTTATAGTTTTTTTCTTAATTTTGGACTACTATTGTGTTATAATTTAGAGTTTTCTTAAGGCCAGTAAATGTAATGACGATGTTAAATTATATTATTGCTGTTAAAAGTATTGAAATTGTGGATTAAAATTACCTTGAAGAAAACTAATTGAAGCAACTAAAATTATTTACTTGCGAAATTTTTAACTGTATGCCATGTCTTTTTCTGAAAACGGCTGAAACATTCACATGCAATACATGATTTCACTTTTATTTAGTATCAGCAGTCAAAATAAATAAACAAGTAAATAAAATTAAAAAAATAAGCATTGCTTTGTGTGGCCCATCCTCTCCCTAAATTTTAGTGTTAGAAAGAAGGGGAGTGTGTCCTTCAGCCAAACCGAAATTTATTATGAATCGTGAGACCGACCGCATTCCTCTTAGTTATGTTAACCAGAATTGTAATTATTAATAAACATCGTCTGCAAAAAAAAAAAAAAATGAATTCTCCAGTTTTAAAAAATCGTCTGCAAAAATAAATCGTTCGGTTTTAAAAAAATCAGCTGAAAGAAAATAAGTTCTTTTCAACTCAAACAACAATGTAATGCAACTCGTATGTTTTTATATCCAAACTGGCAAAATAAATTCCGAAGCTTTTGCGCTACTTTTGTAAATTAATCTGTGACAGTTTGAGTTTCAAAAAGCTCCAGACGATCTGAACAACAGAAGATAGAGAGAAACTTTTCCCCTTAAACACATAAAATGTGGTGAAGAAGATTTCTCTTGTCAGCGTAAGTCGACGAGAGCTCGAATAAGCCAGTCGTGGCACTCTGTTGGCGATAATGGAGTTCCTGCCTCAACTGGCAAACCTTCAAATGACGAATATCCCGGGAAACGAAAAAGGATGGTACAAAAGCAGACAGATGGACAGTCCAGCTCCACCTCTGAGGAACACGGGAAGAGTGGAAAAGAAAGATCTTTGCCTCCCTTTTTTTTTTTTTTGCTCCTTTATATTGATCAAAGCGCCTGACCGCGTCAGATGCACACGCCACTGGCAATAAATGCCTCGCCACTGATTTCGCATTCGGCGGCGAGGAGTTGATGGCCTATATTTTTTACTGTCTGCTATGGAAAACAAAAAGCTTTTATGGAGATGGGCGATAATACATCAAGCTCTTGCCTTCCCATGAATCATTTTTCGAGCACCGGAAGAGAAAGGCTCTTTTTGATCCAAATTCGAAAGCCCAAATATAAATGTGATGAGAGTAGAGAATAACGTTGACTGAAGAAGGAAGCCAAAATAGGGGAATCGCGTATTTTGAAGACATTCTCTAGTATGCATTTTATTTACAATATTATTTTGAAATTATAGTTACTAAGCCTATTTGCCTCAATAATAAATTCATGTCCCCCATTTCTGTCTTGCTTTTTCTTTTCTTTTTTTTTTAATAGTCAAAATCTAAGTTCGTAAAAATATAGCGGACGAAGTGTTACATTTTTAATTTTTTCAAATTTCTTATTTTGTGTTGATTATTTACAAAGCAAACGACTTTTAAACAAGACGAGTTTTATAGTCTTACTAGCGGTACCCGCACGGCTTTGCCCGTGGCATGAAATTAAAAATTCATTTGTAAAAAATTGATATAGCAGAAAAAATCCTCTATTTTAGTTATTCAACTATAATTATATTTAAAGAATGATATAAAAATTTGGCATGGACCCCACACTAGGGTGGAGCGAAAAAAATGAATTTTTGATTTTCGTAAACGGGTATCTTTCATTTACTGTGAATGAGGGTAAGTAACAATTCTGTAAAATATTTCACTTTTGTGACGTCATCTTTAGTCTGCGCATTTGACCTAAAGTTTTGAAATTTTTGAATTCTTTTACATTTTTCAAATTTTTTAAAAAAATATTACAAGTGATAAAACAAGTGACGGGTGGTTATTAAATGGTAGAAAATGGTTTGAAATATACAAGGAATATTTTAAAACCATTTTATATTGCGATTTCAGTCTACGCATTAGGCCCAAAGTTCATCAAATTTTCCGATATTTTCAATAAATTTCAAAAATTTTATAATTTAATATTTCCTCTCAATATTTATTTAAAGTGCCTTCAAAACATTTTCTTAATCATTTTTTTGCTTCTTTGAACTACTCAACTCTTTGTTTGCTCATTGAAATTACCCAGGACTCACCACGAGAAAGTTGCCGCACTTTGGGTGCCACCCGCGCTCTCTTTGCTTCCAACCAATGAGTGCATACATTTACACTTCTTTGACAAGTCAGGAGCAATAAATTGTTTCTTTGCGTAGGAAATTGTTTGCATTGGTTTTGACGGAAGCACTACAAAGACAGGAAAATACATAGCTGTAACACGGAAAATGGAAGAAAAAGTTGGTAGACCTCTGTAATGGGATATTTGCCAATTACATTTGAATGAACTTAATTTGCGGCATTTTTTGCAAAAGCCAGATGGACCTACCAGTGGACCAAAGTGATTTTTTGGGCCTGTTGGACGAAGTTAAACAACGTGTTACACTTTCAAATCAGTTCAATATGAACCTATAGAATTTGTCATTGATCAGATCGATGGTGACAATAAAAAAGATTTAAGTGAAGTTACTGAGCAACAGTAACTTCATGATATGCGCAAGATAGTTTTGACTGGGAAAATATCCAAAAAATTATGAAACAAAGCTTTCCCTAGCCAGATGTTTGACTACAGAAAAAATTATCATTAGACTATATAATTTTTAAAAGAGTTCGTAACTTTCCCGGCTCTTACTTGTACTTGCTCTTTTAGGAAGAAAAGCAGAGGTAATTTAGCTATGAATTTGTGTGAGATTATAAAGATTTACACTTATCTCTCCGAGAAAAGCAGAAAATTGTATTCACATCCATTCAAAACAATGTATACTTCGCATCCTAGAAATATGCTGTTATCGATATCTATATAAATAACAAGAAGTTCTGTCAAGAACTAAACGAGCCTACTTTCCCGTACATCGACATCGGCATTCTAGCATCTGATCATTATTCTCTTGATTATCTAAGACTAAAAATTATGTCAAACATACCTTTAAAAGCAAAATATACCTCTCTCATCAGATGAAATAGACACATAAAAAGTAAATAAATGAATAAATAAAGTTTTGTCGCACCTTTTAAAGAATGTAACTGTTACAGTTCTTCCGTAGAAAAATTCCTCAATTGTTTTCAAAAAAAAATTAAAAGTACAAAGTACATCAAAACACATTTTATCAAAGAAAGAAAAAAAAAAGAAAAAAAAAAGAAAAAAAAAACTCGTCCGTTGATAAAATGTCTCGAATTTCACTTTTAATCCGTTGCCAGTTGTTAAATATAAATAAAGAATAAAATGCCCTAGTGAATGAAACATTTTTGTTACAAAAAAAATCGTCTGCCAAAAATAATAATAATAATAATTATAAATTCAATAAAACAAATGAATAAATAAACAAAAAATCGTCTGCACAGTCAGTCATTTTTTTTCGAACTGTTTACTCAAAAGTTATTAGGGGTGACAGCTTGCTTGAGCGGTTCAATGTTGAATGAAAAATTGTTCAAATCGGAAATGTAAGTACGGGAATGAAGTATCCTTGAAAAGTTCTTTCCAACAAAAAAAAGTTTGTTCAAATCGGACTGTTCATTAAAAAGTTAGTATCGCGGGACCGGTTATTTGAACGGCTCAAAGTTGAACCAAAAATTGTTCAAATCAAAAAATCAAATATGGGAATGAGCTGTACTCGCCGAGATCTTTCCAACAAAAAAAAGTTTGTCCAAATCGGAATGTTCATTCAAAAGTTATTAGGGGGGGACAGACAGACCGACCGACCGACCGACAGACCGACCGACAGACCGACCGACACACAAATTCCCCATCTCAATACCCTACTTTCAAATTTTTAATTTTTCGATATTCATTTTACCTCTTTATTTTTTTAACTTGGCGATATTTTTTGGACTTGGCGATATTTTTTTTAACTTGGCGATTTTTTTTTGGACTTGGCGATATTTTTTCGATGCATTAAGCTACTTTTAATACTTTTTTCGTCTTTCTTTTATTTTTAACGGGAAAGTAGGCTAAAAATGGATGTATGTATGTTTGTTCCTTATACAAATCCAGTTTTCGTCGGATTTTCATCAACTTGGCAGGGATTCCTTGATACACTAGAATTCACTTAGGCGGGGTTTTTAAATTTAAAAAAAAATTCGAAAAGCTCAAAATTCAAATTTTTCGTCTCAAAATGGCCATTTTCTTTCAGTTTTTAATAGATAGAGTAATAGAGATAAGACTTTAAGCATACATATTGATAAAATTTAACACATTCAAAAAAAGAGTATTTTCCAACAAGATTACGATTAACAATGAATTATCAATTTCAGGCTCACCTATTTCATTTTAGCATGAAATAAGTTTTATATTCCCATGTAGATATAATTCATTCAAATATATTTTAGAGCTATGTTGTATTAATAAACACCCGGGCAACGCCGGTAATAATCTAGTTAGTTTATAAGAGAGCATATAAAGAAACTTGTTTTAAATCGCATTATCAACTCTCAATCTAAAAAACAAACAAGCAAACAAGTGAGAACGCTTCAGATCCCAAAAATAGATAAAAATATATTTTCATACATTACATACATAAATCAAAAATCAGAATGCATTTTGATATGATTTCTCATCATGATGTAGAAATTACAAAGCCACCTTTTACACGTAATTTCACAACACAATATTTACAAAGATTACTGGAAGCTAAGAATTTAAATATGATTTCTGAATGCGCTCTTTTTAAACTTCCATTCAAGACTCAATCTGTTGAAAGAACAGTCAAATAGGTCATAAGCTGTTAAAAATTGGTATGTAATCACAGGAAAAGAAAAAGGTTAGTAAAAACAAGGATATCTGACAGAAAAATTGATCGATTTGCAACACAAAAAAACAATTCAACTGTTAAAGACGTATCTAAGAAATGTAAATACGTGTTCGTATTGGTTGGAAGGAAGGGCTCACGCGTAGGACTCAAAGGGCGGTCACCTCCTCGTGGTGAGTCCTGAGTAGTTCCACGTGAGCTAGTGGATAGTTGCACAGTTCAGAGTAATAACAAAATGAATAAAAACAGGTTCGAAGACACTTCAAGTGAATATTGAGAGGAAATACTGAGTTAAAAAATGTTGAAAATATCAGAAATTTTGGGAAATTTCATGAACTTTGAGCGTGATGCACAAACTGAAATCATAATCCAAAATGGTTTTAAAAATTTTCTTGTGTATGAACCTTTTCCCTTGAACCTTTTTCTTCCATTTAATAACCTCTTGTCACTAGTTTTATCATTTGCAATATTTAAAAAAAAAATTGAAAAATGTAAAAAAAATCAAAAATTTCAAAACTTTAGGCCAAATGCGCAGACTAAAGATGACGTCGTAAAAGTGAAATATTTTACAGAATTCTTACTTAGCCTCATTCACAGTAAATGAAAGGTACCCGTTTGCGAAAATCAAAAATTCATTTTTTTCGCTCCACCCTACCCCACACTACTTCCTTTTACGTGTAAATTTCTTAGTATATGCCTTAAGTGCTAAAATAGTGCTTGGAGTGAGCAAGATAACAATTCAAACATTTACATCCCTAGTTTGCCACAAAACAATGCAAAAAAATGTTTTTCAATGATTAATCTCCTAAATATCGCCGATTTTAACATCATTCAGTGGATTTTTCGCAAAATATCGCCAATAGCACCAAATTGAACTCAAATTAAAAAAATAAATTTTTTCGCCAAATTTGCCACCAACTTGGCGATATGTCGCCAAATTGGCGTCAAACACTTGGCGACTAAAAGCTGGGCGATATTTCGCCAAGTGCTCGCGCCAATTCATATCACTTTTGTCTGCATTGAAATTAACACTGATTTACCCCATAAAAGGGGTAAAAACCCCCTTGGGGAAATTCGAATGCAACCCCAAGGGGAGGTGCACAAAAATAAGCCAAAAGAGAAAATAAGAACAATTTTGCTGCTCACAGAAATCTTACCAAAATTTAAAAGAAGAAGAAAGTTTTCTTTCCTAACTTCAAAAACAAAATAATAGAAATTTCGTGCATTATTCTTCACCATGATAATGAAAACAATAAACATCGACAAACATCAACCAGCAAATGATAAATTAAAAGCCAAACTCGTTCACTCAAGCCATTTACTGTAATTTATATTGAAATAAAAAAAAAGGAAATAAAATATGTTTTGCCAGACCATAAATTTAGAATGGTTTACTATCATGTTGTTTCTTTTTTGACCTCATTTAGTTAAACAATGTTTCCCTCTTCTACACAACTCGTCAGATCGCCGAAATATCTCTTAAACTCACAAAAATGGTACGCGTCAGTTTCTTCCTTCTCTACCTTTTTAAAAGAAAGGACTCGATTTCTCATTTGATTGACAGGTGCCATCTTATCACGATTTTATTATATTTCATTTGACTAATTTTAATAAGGCTTGGAGTTTGGATTGCTGCCAAAAACAAATACATTTTTAAAATTATTAATGGAAAAAGAACGAAACAAATAACCGAAATAAAAACGTAACCATGGTAACAGCAATAAAGGTTGATTTCCGTTGATAAAATAATTCATTTCATTAACCATTTTAGAATCGTTTGGCTTGCTTTACTGAAGATAAGCCTTGAATTCCGGGATTCTAAAAACAATTGTTACAGCTCTCCTGATGATCGTAGAAACTTTGAAAAAACTTCATTTTGTGCAGAAAATTTCAAGCTTTCGAATGACATAAGACTTGAAAATGTGTATGAAATATTTCTTCCATATTTTATCGAATTTCTGCTAAGAATTCGAATAGAAAAAGAACGAAATGGAATTTTCGAAAAATCGCTTCGAGGTGCAAAACTACATGCTACAAACTAATTTTGTGTCAAGTGGCATGAAAATCGACCGAACGGTTTGGGCGCTACGCGCGTAACAGACAGACAGACAGACAGAAGGACAGAAAGAAAGAAAGACAAACCTTCAGCTTTATTATTAGTAGAGAATACACGTTTGTTTTTTAACTGACGACCTGTGTTTTACTTATCAGTTAAATTCCTTAATTTTTTTCCTTTTGGAAGTCTAAACAGGATTGCATTTTTAAGATTCTAAAACACCTTAAATTATGATAATATAAGATACAAGTGCAAGCATTTTTATTGTAAAAAAAGAAGTAAAGATTTAAATAGTTGCGTGCAAAAGATAATACGATCTTCTGGAGCCAAGAAACGTGAAATAGACCTGATAGCGAACGACTAAATTACGCAATATGCGTGGAATATTAAAAAATGGTATAAGATGCTAACAACTTTTTTTTAAAGTTTGAATAATAAAAAGTGAACATTAAAAATTGTGTGCAAACAGGGGTCAATCTAGACAGAAATTAAGTCCTTCACAAAATTCAGTCATTCATAAAAGGACCCTTCACAAAATTCAGTCACTCAAAAAAGGACCCTTCACAAAATTCAGAAATTCAAAAAGGGATTCTTTACAAAATTCAGTCATTCAAAAATGTACCTTTTTTCAAAACTGACTCTTCACAGAAATCCGAGTTTACGGAACGATTGGGAATATTTTTTGCCGTAACAATTTTTCACAAAATTAGGAATTAGTTTTCACAAAATTACCAAAACAGGACCATGGTCAAACATCCTGGATTGACCCCTGGCAAAGAACAATAAAATCTTCTAGAGTCAAGAATACTGGTAAAGACCTGAGAGTGAACTATTAAATTACGCAACATACCCGGAATATCCTAAAAGTATTGTCATTTTCTTCAATAACTGATTTATTGCAAAAGATCTATCTATACATGATGCATTATTAAGGTTGAAAATCAGATATCTTTCGTCTTGTGCCGAGTTTTGTGCTCAAGACAAGACATTGGAAAGTCCAAAGCTGTCTACGTGCTTCCCTGCTTCCGCCAAGAATGAAACACATACCCTCTGCACTCCGAAATTTGAGCCCGCCTTATAACTCGTTAAAAGTTTCAAGGGAAGTGAGACCGGAGTTCTGTCTAAATCGAAGACGAATGGATACGGAATCCCTCTTCGGAACAAGCCACCCCTTCAAACAGCCCTCCCTGTTCGAATAGCAACATCGGAACGCCGCTCTAAACTTCTCGAATTCCATCTCTGCTTTTCTTTTCTGAAGGAACTTTGCGCGGGGGATGGAATCCTTGATCTCCTTCTCTACGAAAGTGTGAGAAATGTGCAAAAGCAGGGAAAGCGCACTTAACCCCTAGACCCGTCGGCGTTTCATTTTCCATAACCCCCTTTCGCTTTACAATCCTCCTTAGTTCAGGGGGCGACGAGGGGGAGGGAGCATGGTAAATGTGGTTTTCGGCTTCTGTTCTATGTGTGTCACCTAAAGGGTATTTTCCCGGAAAAGGGACGAGGAAGGGATGTCATGAGTTTACCCCTAATGATGTTTCGCGTGAGGAGGGTTGTGGGTTGTCGGTTGGTAATTGCAGCTTTGGGAGTTGTTTATGTTGTCTGAGTATACCTTCGTGATCAGCCTTTTGCATCAGCGTTTTGCCACGAGGCAGCATTTGTTTTCCAATGGAAATTGACAGAATTCCTGCAAAAAGAATTGTCTAGTAAATGTCTTGTAGAGTGTGTTGTTGATTCATGCTTGGTGGGTGGCGGGTAATTGTAATTTAGTGATAGTTTCTGTTCAATTCGAGTTAGAAGTTTTTTTCAGTCAGAATTACTGGCATCTTACTAATTTTGAAGTTTGTTTTCCAATGGAAATTGACAGCATTCCAGCAAAATGAATTGTCTGGTAAATGTCTTGTAGAGTTAATGAGTTGTTGATTCATGATTTGTGGCGGGCGGGTGTTAATTTAGTGATGTGTTTCTGTTCAATTCCTTGCGACTTTTCTCATCAGTTTCTAAACATTTAACAAAGCTTAAAGTTTTTTTCAATATTGTAGTTGATTAAACAACCACATGGTTCAATGGCTCACAACATTCTACTTGTTGTTGAAGTTGTGAAGCTCTGTCGATTGTCGGTAATTGCAGTTTTGCTAGTTGTTTATGTTGTACCTTCGTGATCAGCCTTTTAGCATCAATCTGCAAACGTTTTGCCGCGACGTTTTCCATTGGCAGGGCATTTGCATTCCAATGGAAATTGACAGCGTTCCTTCGAAATAAATTGTCTAGTATATGTCTTGTAGAGTTTATGTGTTGTTGATTGATGCTTTGGGGGTGGCGGGTAATTGTAGTTTAGTGATAGTTTCTGTTCGATACGAGTTTAAACGTTTCTTTTCAGCTAAGAGTATTGGCATCATTCTTATTTTAAGGTTTATGCTGTAGCAAAGATTATTTTGCCTTATATGGTTTTGAATGGAGTAGTTGAGTAAAAAACACATAGCTCATTAGTGAATACGTTTCTATGTGTTAAGAGCTTTAGGTTGTAGGTAATAACAGCTTTGCTAGTTGTTTATGTTGTCTGAGTATGCCTTTGTGATCAGCCTTTTGGCGTCATTCTGCAAACGTTTTACCACGAACAAGCATTTAGTTTCTAATGGAAACTGACAGCAATCCTACAAAAAGATTTGTCTAGTAAATGTCTTGTAGAGTTTATGTGGTGTTGATTCTGATTTGTGGGCTGGTGGGTACTGGGTACTGTTAATGTAATGATATATTTCTGTTCTATTCCTTATGCGCCACCGTGTCCCCTACCTTTGGTCATAATTTATACTCAGATTTTACTCATAATTAATCTTCTTAGGAAATGTAATTCTAAATTACATATTTAAAGGTAGGTAAAATTATTTATAAAAAAAAGGGGAGGATTGTAAAATTTCTCTTCCGAATAAATATAGCTTGAGAATTAAATATAGTTAACAGTTGCGCTGGAGTTTTTATGTATTTATTTTCTTTTTTTTTTGTGTCCATTATTAGTATTGTTTTCCTAATTATGAGTTATAATTTTTATTACTGTTATCGATTTACTTATAAATGTTGCAAAAGTTCGACGCAAATTTTAAAATTTCACAAAACAATCAATGCTGAAAATTAACAAATCACACATTTTGAACTAATTTAGCAATTAAAATTAGAACAACTTTATTTATATTCTGATTGTCATGAAAATGTTTTTATTCCTTCTATTTATTTACTTAACATTGCTTCGAAGATATTGATGTTCCTTGCTTATTAAAAAGAAATATTTGCCTTATTTTTTCAACCCCTACAGGACTATTGCTTGAGAATTCTCGGATCGATATCGACATAAGTTGAAAACGACTCTTTGGCCCGTTGCCACGTTATTTATGTAAAGAATATTGGAAGAGGAAGTTTTAGTGAGGACAGCTTTCCTGTCTATCAATTTTGAATTTCAGTCGCTCTATTTAAGGTGAATGGGCTTTTTCCTCTCTTGTGGCATATTCTATTTTTTGCTGGAGCATTCCTCTGAGTAACCTCTGGCCGCTCCTTTGCCTTTTTCATATTCATTGGAATTCAGTATTTTGACACTAGGTTTCAGTTATTAATATTAAAGATAACTTGTCAAAAATACGAATTCATATAAAGTTCCTAGAAGCAAAGCGGTCATGTCTCTTCTAGAAACACATTAGTTGCCAAAAATAATACCAATATTAAAATGCACACAAAACTTGTTAAATTACTTGCAGGTAAAGTATCAAAACTCAGGAAAAAAATCCAAATAAGCGCCAAACTGCACGATTACATTAAATACATCATATAAACAAAGCATTAAAATATCATATACATTTACAAACTTTCTAACACTATTATTCTTGAATATATAACTAAAATGCAAAAGATTTCTTTCTGGAATTTGAAAATGCCCGCGGCATGGAAACTTGCATGTCGGGCCCTGGCATTCAGTATCAAACGAAGTCATAATTAGTACTTAATGTTGCATACAACAGTTACAACAAGACATAATTTAAAAAAGAAATTTTAGTTGCCTTTCTGTAGACACTAGACACCCTACTCCTAGTTGATCCTGTTACATTCTCTGCTCAGATGTCTTGCGAAAGAGATCCAGAAGTTCCCGTCCGAAGCATTTTTGATGTTCCACACCATTTTTTCTCCAGTCAAAATAATGCATGTGAATTATGAAATCGAAACGTACAGTCACGTAAAAATTTCATAAGAGTTATATATGAAGTTACCTATCCCTGAGTTACGTGACCCATCAGCCTGAGTGTACGAATTTTACGAGTGACTCGATGCTGCTACTGATGACCTGTCCCCCTTCCAGACGTGACTGTCAGGAGATATTGCACTTCCAACCAATATTATTTCATCTACCAGGGATTCATTCCCTATTGTGCCAGCCCCCCATGGGCCGATTGATGCAATATTTTCATCCATCTTCCAATATGTTCCGGGGGGCCTGTTCGTTCTCCTTGAGTGGGTAGAACTCGAAATGGAACATTAAGACAATGTTCTTGCTTTTATTGAGCCGATTGATGTGTCGAATATTTCATCTGGTCGTCGCTGGCTGTTGCCGTTTCTTGTGGGAGGACTAACTATGGGTGTTTGAAGAATATGAACTTATTCCGGGGATATAATTTTCTGTTTTTGTTTACTTTGGAGCAATTAAGCGGATAACTAATTCACATTATTAAAGCTAAACAGTTTGTACTTGGTAACATTCAAAGCAAATTATACGTTATACGGACAAATCTACCCCCCCCCCTCCCGCTCCGAGTTATTGTCCCCCACCCTGAATCTAATGATACTATTGAACTCCCGGAATACATTTTGAATGTTTTGGTGACTGAATGCTGCTTTTAATATTGTCGGTCAGTTATTATAATTTGAACTTTATTTATTTATTTATTTATTTTTTTTTTTTACTATCATCCAAGATGTACTTTGGAAAAACACTTATACAGGTAGAAAGATCTCTTGTGCAAAATATATTTTGCGTCGAATTTTACAAAATGTTTTCTGTTTTGCTCTGCAAATGTCAGTCATTCATCCGTGAAATCGCCCTTTGGATTTCAGTTTATTTTTCCTTGTTATGAATAATTGGGACAGTTAACCCCTTCCAGGCTCATTTTATTTCGGGATAACGGATCAAAAAATGTCAATTTTTTATGCTTATTTTCATACATACATATCTTTTTAAACATAATGGCATCATTCGCATGCAACATTTCCTAAAAATAAATGTAAAAATATCGATTTAAATAAATGAGTAATAAATAAGTATTTACCTGTAAAGTTGGCTTTCTGTATGGCAGAAATCATTATACTTTGGAGTTGGCGCCTACTCTGATCTTAAATCTACAGCTCAAAACACTGTATAGTTATGTTATCTAGTCGCAACAATAGTAAATAAAAGCATCCGAAACCATAAAAGGGACATGTGAAATAATTCGGGAAAGACTGCTTGTGCAGTGTTAATTTTCACAGTGCCCGAGCTACACTCGGGATGAGCCAGAATGGAACATTTCGCTTGCCCGAGTCCATCTCGGGAAAAGCCGGGAAGAGGTTAAATTATTTTTCCAAATCAAAAATGAAAAATTCAATATCAGTAGGTAATTAAAAAAAAAAAAAGTTTCCAGTTAGTACACTGTAGCGTGAGCTTTGAAAAAGGAGACAATGTGCAACAAGACGTTTAGACTTGAGCTTTGGAAAACTGCTTGAAAATATAAATATAAAATGATACTTCCTTATATTTTTTGGTGTGATAAGGATTTCTAAGGGTTCTGATTCCTACGTTTAAAGTCAATGTTGTTGTTGAAAAAAAACCATTTAGGGAACCTCACCTTGGGGTTCAGAATTGAGTGGAATAAACAATAATAAATCTGGTTTGAAACCAATTTCCATCAAATTTGCATTATTTTTACAATGAACCAATAAATATTTCTGGGACGGCGGCGGCGTCTCTCCGCGTTCCCCCAACTTTTGCAGTGGTTAAAATAATAAACCTAATTAACGCTCAGTAATTATAAAATATCAGCATAAAATATTTAAAACATTTATCTGTTGTGCACCGTGCAGTAATATAAAAAAATATCTTCTTCACCAGTTAACACACAGAATATCATTATTAAATATGTAAATCTTGAAAATGCAATTTTTGCTCCTTTTGGACAAATAAATCATGTGCAACAAAATAAGGCTTTTCTTGCCTAAAAATGTGTTTATTTACTATGAAATAAAACGTAAAGTAGAAAAAAAAACCCAGTTTCGTTTAGCGTGCAAAAAAGTTCCTTCATTTGTCATTGGAAAAAAATAAAAACTGTTTCATTTATTCATGGTTATGAAAAAAAGTATCTTTGCGCAAATGTTGTGTTGAATAGATAGAAGACTCGACTTTCATTTTTTTCTTCTACTGCTGATAATTGAAATAAAAAGGGTCTAAGAAAATAGATAAGGCCGAAGCTCAGGCGTCGAATGTTGGAAAGATCCGTTTGTGAGTGACGTTGTCACAGATAGCAAGGTTTTGCTGGCTCACGTGACGGGATGAGACAGAAGAAAATGTATCAGTAAGATGCGAGACGAAAATAGATTTCTTGAGGGGATTTAGGGCTTTTGTTATTGAATGTACGTTGATGTTTGGAAACTTTTCTCCTGTGGGAATAGATCCGAAGAAAGCCAATGAAACTTTCAGAAATGAATATGAATTTTTTTTTGGATTCTTTTTTTTTTGCAGTATAATGTTACAAAGAAGCAAAATATAATACGTGTTGCAATATTTTGAAAATATAGTTTGGTTTCGTGTACAATTTGGATGAAATATTTGTTTCTTACTTTTTCGCAGTGTTGCTGAAATTTGTGAAAATGGTTGAAATTGGCCAGAAGCTTGACTTTTGCTAGAAATCTGAATTTGAAGGTTCAGGATATGCAATCCATGGTGAAGCTAAAGTAAGAACAACGGGTAAACCTAGTTTTTACCGGTTAACGTGAATTAGCAATTTGCAGCTAATGCTCGATTAGCTCCTGCTGTTTCTCACTTTAGCCGGTTAAACCTATAAGCCTGAGCTAAGTTATACATTTTAATAAAGCAATATATTATAAGGCCTGTACACAAATGAAAGAAACCGTAAATAAGAACATCGAGTTACGGAAAAAAATGCAAATTAAATTAATCAAAGGTATTTTAATTTTTATTTTTTATTCCAAGAGAAACTTGAATAGCATTTAGATTTACATGAAATATTTGCCACTTTGCAGACATTTTTTGGTTTTCGTTTTACGGTGGAATTTTTAAAATCCTTGACCAACAGAAATTAGTTGCAAGTTGCCGTTTTACCTTGTTCTCAGATGAAACAAAAATTATATGAATATTGTCCCTTGGTGAATTGAATAAAACTGGCGCATTTATAGTCTATCAAAATCTTCTTAAATTGCATATTATTCTATCTGAGAAACTAGAAATTTTGAAAAGATTTTTGAACAATCAAGAAATTAACTGCTTTTTTGTTCTGCTGATGTACGCCAATCATTAGCCACTTACATAGGCTTGCAATAATGCTGTGTAATAAAATGTCGCTCGAAAAACTCCCTTGACCTTACAATTCTTTTAAAAATATTTAAAATATTTCTTATGGGGAAACTCATTCCTTTACAGTCTCACAGTACGTGTCAAAATAATTCCTCTAATTTATTTCACAGCATTTCTCTCCTCCCCCCAAAAACAGCCAAGTAAGTCCCCGGTGGCGCGGTAACTGTGCTATGACTAATAACAGAAACACATCATTAGAGCCCCTGACTACTTTCATTTTTATGAATTAACCGTTTCAAAATATGTGAAAAAATCTGCACACATCCATGCAGCTGTTTCGTTTCTCATTCATTATCACCATAAAGAAATTATCATTGCCTGGCAGCTAGCTTGCATTGAAAAAAACTGGGGTGAAAATCATGATATAATTGAAGACTGCAGGGAAAAAACCGTTGATGAGGGCTTAATTGAACAACGTAATTACATAATGCCTCCCTCTGATTTATGAAGCGAGCCGTTTTTTTCTCCCTCCGTTATTAGCCTTTTTAGATCTATAGCTTTAATTGGCCGGCAGTTTGCTGCTCTTCTCCACCAATTAGGGAAAGGATATGGCGGTCCTCTAGCAGTTCTTTTCTCTTAGTCACTTGTGATTTGTCTTTGTCGGCGTGCGTGGCTTTTACGGGTCGACACGCCTCTTAATTTTGAATGAAAATGTCGTGGGAAAAGGAAACAGAGTTATCATTGTTTGCGAGCCATCACCAGAGGCGTTTTTTTTCCCCTTTCTGCCTTAAATCCCCGCTGGTTCCTTTTGTAATTACAGAATAAGACAATGGGATATTGACAGCAAGACATATCGGTAACCAGATTAACTTGCCTGGTCTTGTCGTGTAATGCCTGAATGTTTTTTTTTCTTCCGAGGCTGAATTATGCGCAGGGAAGTTTAAACGCAGAGTTGAATTTTTCATGTTCTTTTAAGCTTGAAAAATTTTTCATTGTATTTCATTTTTCCAGAACAAGGATTTTTTCTTTTAAAGATGATTCGAAAATCTTTGCACCGGAGGTTTTGACTTTCGCGTTTTTTAACCGAAAGGTTTTTATCAATGCCTTTTTTCTTAATTGAAGGGCTTTGGAGATGAGAAGGTAAGTGACAAAACATAAAATGCGAGTAATTAAAGTTCAAAGTTTTATTGTTGTAGTTGTTGCAGCTTTTCTGTTTTCTGGTTTTGTCCTTAGTATGCGTATGAAATCGGTCTATTAACATCTACTGCTTGATGTACCAAGTTTTATTTGCTTACCTGTATCCATTGCTTGCCATTGTAGAGAGTATTCATTTTTGAAAATGTAACATAGCCCCTTCATCCTCCAAGCCAAACCTTTATTTTATCAAAGAGTCTGTCCACCCACTTGCAAAACTAGGAAAGGCGGGAAAATTTTAAACCATATGACTAGTTATTAAATAACGGAGTAAACCAATAATTAAATGAATGAGTGAATGAATGATTAAATGATGGAGTTGGAGAATAAATGACTACTTTAACGGGAAAATGAATTAAAGATTAATTAAATAAATGAAGAACAAAGTGAATGATATGCTTGCATATTAATGAATCAGTAAATTAGAGTAAATGAATAAACGACTGAATGTGAATGAATGTTATCATTTTATTTATTTATTCATTTATTTATTTATATATTTTATTATTTTTCATTGTAAAATATAGCTTGGTGAGAGCAGAAAGCATTTTCAGGTTATTAAGAATGTCCTGCAAATTGGCAACTTCATAAGTTAATAACTTCATAAATTTGCGTTTCTTTTCCACAATATTTTTACATTTAATAGCCACAGCTTGAAGGATAAAAGGGCATCTTTTTTATTTCAAAATTTAAATGGCCCGCTCAAAGTTTTTTTTTTTTTTCAAAAGTTCGTGAGGGAGATACCGCAAATAATTTTCAATACTAATCAGTTTGAAAATTCTAAACTAGATATCATTTATTTCATTTTTTTTCTACATATGATAGATCGAATATATCTTCTTTAGTAACATCACATTAACTATTTAACATTCCATTTCTAGATTTCGGAGCATCCTATACCGCTTACCGTATTGCAGTCCTTTCAAGTAGACATCACGTGACTCGTCCCTGCCAGATATCCCCAAACCACACCTACCTCTTTCTTTTGTTGTTTTTCGTGGGAAAGAGCAAATGATTCTGTCAGTATTTGCGAAAGAAACTCCACGCCCTTTTGTGCCGTGTGTCGTTCTCCATTTTTCCTTTTACTACTATTAATTCCATTACTTCGATTACTCCTTCTTCTTTACTTTCTTCGCTTTGGCCTCCTCTTCGAAATGGAAATATATGCACTCCGGCGTGTTCTATTTCACGTGCTTTGTATTATTAAGATATGTACTTACACTAGGTACGCTCGTATGTATGTATCTGTATGTGTATTAAAAAAAAAAGATATTTATGTAAACGCACATCAAGCCTTTATTTTTAGCAAAAGAAAAGGGGGGGGGGGTGGCATATTATGAACAGACTTGGTACCTAAACTCAGTGAATTGTGGAAAAAATCACAAAATTCACGAAAAAAAAAAAAAAAACACCATTTAGGTTTTACAATTGAAACTAATCTGAATTTAATGTTATAATGTTGGTTTAATGCTAGTTGAGATGTGTAGTGGCGGGTGAAAAATATAATCTATAGTGACACATCATTTAAGTTTTACAATTCAGAATTGTTCTAACTTCAGCTATACACTGTAAATTAAAACTACAAAAAACAAATTAATAAACACAACACAATAATTTTTTACTGTGAGTACCTATTGAGTAACACAATGCCCATTGTTATATTAAAAAAAAAATCAATTAAAAATAGTCTTAATTTCCACCACACTTTGGTTTCCTCCATTGCAGTAATTCTGTAATCACTGCTGTTGTCAACAGTGGCGAAAATATCTTTTAACGAAATAAACTATTATTTGTTTTCTGCTATATTTCTTTATTATTGCATTTGAGAAATGTGCATGTAAACTTATCACGCTTCCAATTTTTAAAATATATATTTTCTAACCGAAAAAAAAAGGAAAAGAAATAAAGATATTTTGAATCCTGTAATTACTTGAGCTCTAGTCATTTGATAAATAAAGAAGTTACTTAAATTGTAAGAATGCCCGAGAAAAAACGGCGCTAATTATTCTCTTCGGTCAACTATAAAATGACTACTTCCGTCTCATTATTTATTAGTTTTTTTTAAAGATAAATAACTTTTAGTGGGATTAATTTTCTTTTATAAGTCTCACTATTTCGGTTATTAATTCTGTAATTAAAATTGCATTAGAATTCTTTGATGGCTAATTTCTCTTTCTTCTTAGTTCTCTGTAGTGTGCTGTGTTTCGTATTTTCTTTCGGTTTTCTAATTAATTTTCTTTTGTATGAATGGTAATAAATAAAGCATGTTAGTTACTCATTATTATTTTCTTATTGAATGATTATATTTCGTAAAATATTATTTGGAAACTGAAAAAATGTGTTGTTTTTTTATGAGTCTGTTATAAAGAGTTTTTAAATATTCATAAATGAAAATTTTGATCATTGTTTCTGTTCGCCGTGTTAAAACTCTCTGATTTAACTTTTTTAATTTTTCGTTTCTTGAAATCAAATTATTATTTACGTCTTTCGATGAATTTACACAAGCAAAAAGTTTTTTTTTTTAAATGTGTATTTTTGCTACAATTTTGAAACATAGTTATGTATTTTTTTCAATATATTGTTAATAAATTTTTAATAAAGTCTTGAAAACACTCACTCAGTAGAAATACAACTGGCTCCGTTGAAAAGGGATTTTAATGAGTATTTCATTTTGTTTTATTTTAGTCCATTTTATTTTGTTTATTTATTGATTTTTTGGAACAAGTAAATAAACGAGCAACTATTCCTAATAATTAAATGTATGATTTTTTAAATTTTAATTGCATGGATAGTTTGTTTTCTCTCAAAATTATATAATTATTTAATTTGATGTTAAGCAACATAATATTTAAATTTGATGAAAGTATTGGTCCCCGATCATTCTTAAACCGAACAATTTTTAGACAACGACACTGCACATCTTTCTAAATATTATACGAAGATACATCTCAAAGATCAAGAAAGCAGCCTGACTTCGCTTTTTCTTGTCCGTGTTTACTAAAAAAAGATGTGTTAAGATAAGTGTTTTTCTTCTGTACCAGCTGATGCAATAAAGCATGTCACTAGCAAGGAAATAACATTTTTCTACGAATATTATTTTTACGTTTAGATACCAAATTAATGTTATCCAACATTAGGAATTTTGTATAACATCCTTTCACCGAGAAAACTGTGTTGGTTTTAGAAATAAATAAAACCTTTGTGTTTGAAAATTAGAGTAAATAATTCAACTGTAAAAATAGTTTTGGAAAAAAAAAAAAATAGAACCGACTTCAGTTGGAAATTGCTCTAAAAAGTAAAAAATAATTTTTTTCTTTGAACACCATCGAAATTACTTTTAAACATAAGTTTTGAAGTCGGCGCAAAAACGATAGGTAAAATGATATTTAACCATATTTTGCCAACATTTTTTCAGAGAAACCATTGAAAATTAAAAGCAGAATATTTGTACCATTACACGAATGTGTGGTAATCAATGAAATGAGTGCATTAAAATTTATATTTATAGTTGAATTGTAGTTGCGTATGATTCTATACATTGTTTTTGCGCCGACTTCAAAACTTATGTTTAAAAGTAGTTTCGATGGTGTTCAAAGAAAAAAATTATTTTTTACTTTTTAGAGCAATTTCCAACTGAAGTCGGTTCTATTTTTTTTTCCAAAAATATTTTATTTCATTCTTTTTAGTGTAAATGCACTTAAAATAATCAAAATATAGTTAAAAAACCATGCAGCTGTTCAAAAAACTTGCAGACCTGGACTCGATCTCATTCCATCAGGAACTTCAACCCGACGCGTTTAACCACTTGACCATCGGGTCGCTGATTGAAGTAAGGATTTACGATAGCACATATTGTTTTAAATAACATGAAATTTTAGTTTTTAGATCATAATTTTTTTTCTAGTGAACAAATATCGTCATATGAATACATGGTACCTAAGTTAACCTTCTCCTATCGATTTTAAAAAAATCGTCCAAATCAGTTCAGTAGATCAGATGTTATGTGCGAACAAAAAAAAAAAAAAAAAAACAAGAAACATACGCTTTGAATTGAGAACCTCCTCCTTTTTTGAAGTCGGTTAAAAATTGAAAGTAAAAGTAAGTAATTTGAATTGTGGGAGAAGGGAGTTAGAGTAAGACTTGGAAAATTGGTGCAAGTTTTTGCATTTCATGGAAAATAATTTTCAACTAAAGTGGACTCTTTAGCTTTTTTCAAACACCACAAATCAAAATCTTATTTTAAAAAAATTGTGTCACTTTAATGGTCGTTCATACCCCCCCCCCCCTCGCAGTGCAAAAAAACATTACACAGCAGATTTTGCCTAATAACTCAACACTCATGGTGTTTGATACATTTTATTTGTTTGTAATGATGTTTTTTGGTCACAACCAATATGAAAATCACAAAAAATAGTTACTTTAATTTTTAACATATATTTATCATCTTCAGAATTTTTGACTTTTAATTTTACCTTGAATTTGACGTAAATGCAAGGTATAAAATACAGAATTTTATAAAGGTACAAAAATTAACATAATATAATTGATTGTGTATATAATTTTTGAAAAAATAATATAAGTGCCGCAAATCAAAAACCATTTATTGCCACAATCGATTCAAAGCCCTCAAAAATGGCGCAAACGTCCATAAGAAAATTCTACAGCATCGAAGGACCCCATTGCCAATTTTAACAAAGATCCAACCTAAATTGTCATTTTGTACTATAAAAAAATATGGGGTAGATCCCCATGGGGGATGTACCTGCATAAGGACATTACAATCATTAAAATCATTCGAAAAAATCCTTGCAGACCTGGACTCGATCTCATTCCATCAGGAACTTCAACCTGACGCGCATAACCACTTGACCATCGGGTCGCTCCTTGAAGTAAGGATTTACGATAGCACATATTGTTTTAAATGACATGAAATGTTAGTTTTTCGATCATAACTTTTTTTCTAGTGAACAAATATCGTCATATGACTACATGGTACCTAAGTTACACCATCTACTATCGATTAAAAAAAATCGTCCAAATCGGTTCAGTAGATCAGATGTTATGTGCGAACAAAGTAAAAAAAAAAAGTATACGCTTTGAATTGAGAACCTCCTCCTTTTTCGAAGTCGGTTAAAAAGTACAGATGCGCTGGAACATTGCAGACACGCGTTTCGGCGTTACATGGAGCGCCGTTTTTCTATGCGCAAAGTTTGAGCTTATTGATGTATGATGATTAGACAAAGGCTTTTGTTGGAACCTCCACGAAGGGACTGGCCAGACCAGAGCTGAAGACAAAATGAATAAATTCTCTGAATATATGTTTCAACTGGGTAGCTAAAAATTTTATCCCACAGCATGGTTTTATACACTAAAAAATGAATGTTGTTTTTACAGAAAAGTACAGATAACTTTAATGTAATAAACTAAAAATTGCTAATTTTACAGTAATAAACTGTAAACTTTCTACTTTTACAGTACTAAACTAAAACTCCTAATTTTGCAGAAATAAACTGAAAAATTGCTAATTTTACAGTTTATCACCGTGCATTTTACAGTTTTAAACTATAACCTCTGCTGCCATTTTAAGGCACTAAACTGTAAAATTTCTGACTTTACTGTAAGAAACTGTAAAATTGCTTGTTTTACAGTTTATTACTGCACATTTTACAGTTTTCAACTGGAACCTCGATTGCCAGCATTATACTGTAAAAACAACAGTTCATATTTTGCAGTGTAGCATTCATGCAACTTAGAGCAACCTAAGAAACGTTTTGAAAATCCACTTGATTTTTACAGGAAACTGATGTAAATCCACAAAATAGCGGAACTAATCTGCGACATTCCGGAATTTTCTGAAGTTTAGTTTTGTTTTAGTTCAGACTATTCGATCTTTTTTTTACTCTTTCGTTTCAGTTTGCAGAAGTAATTTCATTCCACCACATTTTGTCAAATTTCTCTGAAGATTAAACTCTGCAAGATTCCTCCACACCAGAATCCAAGACATCAGCACCTCAGCAATTCCTGGGAAATAATCCTCTTATGGGCGATCGCACCCCTTCCTCGATCTTATAGGTTGAAAGGGGGAGGCAATCGCAGGAGATTAGGAGAGCAGTATCCTCTCTTGCCTGTCCAGTCTGTGGTGATTAATGAGCTGCTACTAAGATAAAAGCTTTTCTTTCCAATGTTGGTTCGTGCGTAGCAGTCAGCGAGCGTATGGCGCGGGTCATTTTTTCCCGTTTTTTTTTTTCTTTGGCCTTTCTCTCCTTGTCCGCTGTTTTGTTTTCTTCCGGAATTTCTAATTCAGGAGATGTGGGATAAGGGTGCACCGCTTTTCTTCTTGCATTGGGTTGTTTTTTATGTGAGAGGTTAGATTCGGCATACGATAGTAGAAATCTGAGGATAGGTCTTCTTTTGTTGTCAGTTTTGTCTTGTCTCAGAATATGCAAAGAAGGGAAGACGGATAGATCAACCTTTGCTTTGGTGGGGAGAGTGGTGTCTGTTTTAAATGAAAAAAAAAATGTAGTTTTTAATTTTAAAATTCTTTTTTAGCCTACTTTCCCTTTAAAGTAAAAGAAAGACGAAAACAGCACAAGCGTGGCTCAATGCATCTTAAAAATATGGCAACGTAAAAAAAAGAGGCGAAAAGAAGTAAAATAATTAAACAAATATCGTAAAATTAAAAGTTGGAAAGTAGTGTTTTGAGATGGGAAAAATGTGTGCCTGTTGGTCTGTTTGCCTGTTGGTCTAAACCTGCCCCAATAAACTTTAAATGAACAGTTCGACTCGAAAAAAAATTCGTAATTGTAGGTGATTCGAGAGGTAGTATCCACTCTTGCCTGTCCAGTCTGTGGTGATTAATGAGCTGCTACTAAGATAAAAGCTTTTCTTTCCAATGTTGGTTTATGCGTAGCAGTCAGCGAGCGTATGGTGCGGGTCATTTTTTCCCGTTTTTTTTTTTTTTTTGGCCTTTCTCTCCTTGTCCGCTGTTTTGTTTTCTTCCGAAATTTCTAATTCAGGAGATGTGAGATAAGGGCCCAGGTAGCACAAAAAACGTTTAAACGTTTTATAAACGTTTTTAATCCGTTGTCACAACGTTAATAACCATTTTACAACCTTTAAAAAACGAAGTGTGCTACTTGGAGGTGCACCGCTTTTCTTCTTGCATTGGGTTGTTTAAAATGTGAGAGGCTAGACTCAGCATACGATAGTAGCAATCTGAGGAGAGGTCTTCTTTTAATGTCAATTTTGTCGCGTCTCAGAATACACAAAGAAAATTTTTGTGTGTAGAATATCACTTCGTTATGGAAATCTTAACTTTTTTTATTTATTCATTTAATTTTACTCAGTATTTGCCTGATAGTCGAAATTAAGTTTAAATTTTTATGTTTTAAAACTGCTTTTAAATTTAAATTTTCTTCGAACATTTTTTTTTTTTAAACGAGGTTTCTAATACCTGTGCTACCGAAGAAATGAAAGTTTACCAGTAATTGAAAATGAAGTAAAACTTAATAACATTTAGTGCCGTAAAAAGACATCTTTAAATAAAATATACCTATTAAGAATTTTCTTAAAACATTCAAAAAGATTTATATTTCTTCTTTAGAAAGGTATAGAATAAATGGTTTTTATTTATATTCTGTTGCATTAAATTTAATAAGAGGTGAATTTTCCCCTTACGTAATTAAAAAAAACTAATCTGCAATTGTTATTTAATATTCAGATATTAATTACATTTTCATTTTCTAAATAAATTACCATTTAATTTTTTCTTATTTTTTAAAAATTTGTTTTTGTTTTCTTTGTCAATAGTTTGGTTTCTATGGCTCTTGTAAATGTTTTCCATAATAACCATTAAAAAGTGCACATTAGAATGATTTATTATTTTATTTTAAAACGTATTGCGTATTTGCTATGTAGTTTACTAGGAGTAACATTTCTAAGTCATCGTAATAATTCCTTTTTTATTATTTCTTTTTCTTTTTCTCTTAAATCGGCAAAATATTGCCCTTCTGCAAAATATCGCTAAATCCTTAAATTATGTTTTCTTTTTTGTTTTACCTGCTTGAATTTAATGTCACTGTGATTGACCGTTGGATTAGTAGTTGGATTAATAGTAGCTAAACACTGGTATTATTTTCTAAGAATATATATAATAAGGTATTGTAAAATCATTTACGTAGAGATACACCACTTTTACAATAAATAACACATTTAACTATTTTCTGAAGTTTCAAAAATAGGTGGAAAAGATTATTCTTCGGGTTTTTGTCTTTAATGCGCGAATTTTAGCAAACTTTGAGTCTGATCCAAATTACTTAAATACTACTTCCACTTTGTATTCATTTTCTTCTGTTTTCTTAGTAAGAATAATTTTTTCTTTCATGAAGTCGTTTTGTAATCTACATTTAAGAGTTAAAAAAAGAAGTTTTTTATACGTAGACTTACTTTTACTCCGTAAGTGCTTTTAAAAATAAATCATCATCTCTCTACCACTGCGATTGATTTCTTGATCTAAATCTAAACATCCGTAAAAATCAATTCCTCCTCTCTAAAAGCTTTCTAAAGGTGATTAGGTCTTCCAAAAGCTACTAAAAATTTTTCGCATCCGATACTTTTACCAGCGTTTTAATAGATCGAATCGTTGCAATTTCAGTTCCACGGCATTGGAACTTCTTATATGCGGTATGGAAGAAGAAAATGGCGGAAAAGAAAAATGCGAAGGAATGTTAGAACAAATTCCGACACGGAGTAAAAAGGAGCATAAAAAGTTCGTTTCTACTCGGAGGAGATGAGATATGAACTGCAGATATTTGTGTCATGATAGTGCAAGGGGAAACATCTTTTTAAGTTGCCGACTTTGTAAGAATGTTTTTTTTTTTTTTTTGTGAAATATTTGCTGTTTTTCTTTTATTGTTTACGACTCTTATTTTTACTTACTTCGCTAAATATCTCTTTAAGTTGTACACTTCGCAGAATTTATTACACGCTCTGATTGTTTAAAATGTGGCAGAATAATTTCTTTCGAGTTCTGTAAATGTTCGTTCGTGATTCTTTTTTAATTGTTGGTTAACTGAAGTGGAATCCGGAATTTATTGCCTGTTTAAGTTCTGTGTTTCAGGATCATTATTGCTGTAGTTTCGCTAAGTTTTGATTCACAGTTGTTTGTAACTGTAGATACATTGAAACATTTATATTGTATGTTTTCTGTAAATTCACTATTCATTCAGTTGTGACGCAGTATTGTTGTTTTTATTAGGTATAGTAATTATAGCTTCTTTGTCTCTTAATATAAACATGTTTTTAAAAGAATATATTGCTACAAATTTTGTAAATAGTTCTTTTAATGATCTATGGGCTTTCGCTTAATTTGTTACAATCTTGCCGAATTTAGCGTTTATTTTACTAATTTTCCCTCAAAATTAACATTGTGTCTATGGGGTTGGCGAAAATTTTGAGATATCGCCAAATTGGCATCCTTCTTGGCGACTTTTTGATGCCAAATTTCGCGAGAAATCGAGAAGTAAAAAAATGTGTTTCTGCTTGGAGAAAATGAGGTATGAACTGCTGATATATATATTTTTTTTTTTGTGTCATGATAGTGCAAGGGAAAACTTCTTTTTAAGTTGCCGACTTTGTAAGAATCTTATTATTATTTTTTTTTTTGGTGAAATATTTGCTGTTTTTCTTTTATTGTTTACGACTCTAATTTTTACTTACTTCGCCAAATATCTCTTTAAGTTGTACACTTCGCAGAATTTATTACACGCTCTGATAGTTTAAAATGTGGAAGAATAATTTCTTTCGAGTTCTGTAAATGTTCGTCCGTGGTTCTTTTTTAATTGTTGATTTAACTGAAGTGGAATCCGGAATTTATTGCCTGTTCAAGTTCTGAGTGTTTCAGGATCCTTATTGCTGTAGTTTCGCTAAGTTTTGATTCACAGTTGTTTGTAACTGTAGATACATTTATAGCATTTATATTGTATGTTTTCTGTAAATTCACTATTCGTTCAGTTGTGACGCAGTATTATTGTTTTTATTAGGTATAGTAATTATAGCTTCTTTGTTTCTTAAAATAAACACGTTTTTAAAAGAATATATTGCTACAAATTTTGTAAATAGTTCTTTTAATGATCTATGGGCTTAAGCTTAATTTGTTACAATCTTGCCGAATTTAGCGTGGATTTTTTTAATTTCCCTCAAAATTATTATTGTGGCTAATGGGTTGGCGAAAATTTTGAGATATCGCCAAACTGGCATCTTTCTTGGCGACTTTGGTGCCAAATTTGGCGAGAAATCGAGAAGTAAAAAAATTTGTTTCTGCTTGGAGGAAATGAGATATGAACTGCAGATATTTATTTATGTCATGATAGTGCAAGGGGAAACATCTTTTTTAAGTTGCCGACTTTGTAAGAATCTTCTTTTTATTGGTGAAATATTTGCTGTTTTTCTTTTATTGTTTACGACTCTTATTTTTACTTACTTCGCTAAATATCTCTTTAAGTTTTACACTTCGCCGAATTTATTACATGCTCTTGATTGTTCAAAATGTGGCAGAATAATTTCGTTCGAGATCTGTAAACGTTCGTCCGTGATTCTTTTTTAATTGTTGGGTTAACTGAAGTGGAGTCCGGAATTTATTGTCTGTTTTTAGTTGTTCTGAGTGTTGTAGGATCATTATTGCCGTAGTTTTAATTTATACAGTTGTTCTTGACTGAAGGTACATTTATAGCATTTACATTTCATGTTTTCTGTAAATTTACTTGTATTCGTTCAGTTGGTGCAGTATTGTAGTTTGTATTAGACATGGTAATTAGAGCTTCTTCGATACTTTATATATAAACATCTCATTAAAATAGTATATATTTTACCAGGAAATTAAGGTAAAAAATGAAGGCTTATAGCGTTATTGTTTAGATAATATGGATACTGTCTGTCCGTGAAATCCGCGCCTAGCACTCGGGAACCGTTCCACTTAAAAAGAGGTGATGGGTTGTGAATTGGAACGACATATTCAACTAAACTATGTGTTTGAAATTAGTATCGTTCTACGGTTGTTTGATACGGCTCAAAATGTTTCTTATTATTCTTCCCCTTATTGTTATCTTACCTATCACCCCTATTTTGGTAAGATCAGAGAAGACCTGACGCATGCGTAAATATGCGAAAGGTATTACTTAAGAAAATCAGACTGTACATTCTATTTATAAACAAAAATATTAATTTTTCACCTCTGTTTTCCAAAACATAGTTTCTTTATTTCGTTACGAAAACTGACAAAAGCAGTCAAAACAAATTGAAATACAAATTTGAACTCACATAAAAAAATTCTACAGCACTTATACAGACGATGACTATAAGTAGGTATTGTATCTTAACCCATTTATGCCCTGTAGCCTAAAAACGGGACGCTTGTTAGTTACTGCATACAAAAAATTGCAATGGGTAAATCATTTTACTAAAGCTGTTTTTCACAAGTTAAATAGTCCTTCTTCTTGAGAAAACCAGTTAGAGCCACTATTTCGACCTCAGAGTTTATTTATTGACAGCTATTTTCAGACCAATCAGTCAAGCAACGATCCAGCATGGGTAGCCACAGAAAGTAATTTTTTTTGCAAACTTATTTTACATAAAATTAAACTATTTTAAAATGATTTGCTTAAAATTAATCACAGAGTCCTTCTGTAATGTTACTTTGCAAAAGTAAAGTCAAGTAAGGTCGTATTTTGTAGGGATGGACCGGATATCCGATAACTATCCGGTATCCGGCCTATCCGGCTGATATTTTAAGTATCCGGTACTTCCGGATATCCGATCCGGCTGACTGCCCCGGATACGGATATCCGGAAGATTTTTGCAGGATATCCGGCAAAGTATCCGGTATTGATGTGGGAGATATCCGGGATTGATGTGAGGGTTATCCGGTATGATGTGAGGACCTAATTGAATATTTTCTTTTTTACAAAGATCCCAGTTAAAAAATTCATTGTTTGATAAACCTTTTAGATGATGTAATTACATTTCATCTTTCCTTTTTACCAATTTTTGCTTCTAAAACAAAAATTATGTTATTTCTTCGACTTTGTACTGGACATGGAAGCATTCTGCATATTTGATTTTTCACAATTTCCAGATAAAGTATGATTGTCTTCAGCTTTTCAAAAATATTTTAGTTAAAATATTTAGAAAGAAAAAGCTACAAACCTTCAAGGATTAATGTGCGACAAAAGGTTGAAAAAAACTTACGATCATATCGTTAGTTCATAAAAATTAATCGCAGTAGCTTTTAATATAAATTCTCAGATTATTTTATTTATTGAATTCTTTTATTTTTAGTTTTTGTACTTCTAACAAAAATTGCGATCTATTAACACCCAATGATGTTGTAATTAGATATTTTTTACTTTGCCACTATTATTGCTTTATTATAATTGAAAATAACATGCAATAAATAACCTATCTAACATTGGCCGGTCATTTCAGCGAAAATGTTACAAATCAGTCCCGATTCTTCAGAATTTTGGTAATTAATTTTAATATTTACCACCAATTAATTGTATTTTTTAATTTGTTCTCCATCTAATTGTGTGTAACCAAGTATTACTTATTTAGGCATAAGCCATTTATAAAGGACTCAAAAAAAAAAAAAAATCTTTGGCAAAAGAAAGAAAAAATGATCTGCCCCAGCTTTAAATTGCTAGGACTTAAAATGCAATTTCAGATTAAGCTGAAATGCAACAACAAAATCATTTGCAATGCACAGCACAAAAAATTCTTCTGACACCCTTTCTGCTGATTTTTTATGTTTCAAACTGTCCACTCTGTTACAAGCCTTTCAGAAATAAAATAAGCAATTGCATTCAATGTGATATTTTTTTTAAAGAAGTACAAGTAATGTACCTGCTGTGATTACTTTGATACATTGAATTATATAGTCAGCAACTAAGATAAGCCTAAAATTCTTTGCTGATGATAGTTAATTTGCACTGTGGGATGTCCACTCTGTTACAGTCGCATTAATGGTGCAAAAAATATTTTTTTCTTGAAATTGCAGACAGAATTAGCTTTAGGATGTTTAGTCCATTTTATACTTGTTCTGTAATTAACTTTTCTTTGCGATTAGAAATATATTTTTCAAACCTCATTTGTCTCCTCTGTTACACAAAGTGGTCAAACTATTCAAAACCCTTAATGAATGACTCATATACAAGCCATTTACACTTTATTATGCACAAATAAACAGAATAATTTTTAAAACAACGATTAGTTGGCGAAAATTACTTCATTTGATAAACTTAACTCGACAATTTCAGACATGATTTTTGTACCATTTTTGCTGGAATAACCCATAAATATAACATTTGCATCCAAGAATATCTTTATTTTTTCAAAATTAAGTTGAATTTCGAGGTGATTGTTTAAGAATTAGTTTATTAATTTGTTTTTAAAAAAGTGAATGTGTTTAGCATGACTCTTAATGTATTTAAAATGATAATTTGCTACTTTTAAGAATGTGTATCTTAATTTTTTGGAACTAAAGTAAAATTTCAAGTTGATTATTTAAGTATAAGTTCACTCATTTGTTTTTTAAAAGTGAACAACTTTAGCGTAACTCTTCAAAATATATTTAAGCTGCTGATTTGAATCTTCAGAAAATATGTACCTTTATTTTTTTGGAGTTATATAAAATTTTTAATTGATTATTTGAGTATAAGTTTATTATTGTTATTATTATTTAACACACTGGTCCTGTTTTAATATTTTCTTCTTTAACTTGTATGTTAGAAAAATTACATGCGTATTATTCTTAAAAAAAGAATTTCAAAGCAAAATTTTGCTTTATATTATTGCAAAATTAGAAATAAGAGAATGTGTTTCTTTGTAATGAAGTTTAAATTTATAAAATTCTAATAAAATATGTATTATTTCGAAAAAAAAAAGTTTATCTGAGCTTAGTTTTTTTTTTCTTTCTTTTTTTGTAAAATAATTGTCGTGGATATAATATTGGTGAAATATTTAATAACTGTATCATTTACGTAGAAACTTATTGAAATGATCGTATTTTGCTCACATATCTGCAAAATATCTCATAAACAGGACGTTAAATAACTTAATAAATATGACAACTGCGAACTATTTTAAGCTTAAAATGTGTGTAAACCATTCCAAGTGAGAGTTTTAAGCAGATAAAATTTTAAAAAATTGTTAAAAGATACCTGGGCATAAATGGGTTAATGGCTATTAATTCAACGTTGAATATGTTACGTAGTTTTGTTTTTTCATGCTTCCATGTGAAATTTACCAACACAATTATTTTAAAAGAGGTGTATTTGTTAGTTTAATGTTTGAAAATTGTTTTCTCCTGCATTTTTATTTCCTACATAAAAATTATTAGTTAATAAAAAATCATCTACATACTGATGCAAGTTTTCTTCTCCCACTCTTCCTACGTATAATGTTCTGTGCAGTGTGTTTTATGCAACTTATTCAAAGCTTGTGATGCTATAGAACAAAAATAGGGAATTTGCAAATGTTTTGAAACCCCTCACAGCTTTATGACTTAGAGAGACCGCAACTTTAAAACTATTTTATTTTTAATTCTCAATTTTTCACGTCTCTCAAAGTTAGTTTAAATATCAGGTTAACTCGACCTCTCAAAAGTTTCCTTATTCGGCAAATTTTGCTGACGATTAGGCAAAATTAGAAACAATATTGCAACTATAAGATTCTTTTTTGATTATTTTTATACGTGCGCAAGCTTGCATTTTATCATTCGGTAAAACCAGTAATTTCATTCCACAAATTTAGAATTTTGTCCCCTCCCAAAATTTTTAGTTCTTGGCACCCCTGCTCCGTACTACATTATGAGTTTTTCTTTTGTTTTATGCCAATAGGTTCAGCAACCTTTAAAAAAAAAAAAAACACCTGAGGTTATTTAAAAGTAGAGGAAACATGGCACAAAGTTACCTCTTAAATGACTGAACAAACACGAAACCTACACAAATATACACTGTAAAAAATGAATGTTTTGTTTTTCGAGTATAATACAGCTAATTTTACAGTAATAATCTGTAAAACTGCTAGTTTTAGTTTATTATTGTGCACTTACAGTTTTAAAGTGGAACCTCTGCTGCCAATATTACACAGTTGTTTTTACAGCATAATGCAGCTAATTTTATGATAATAAACTGTAACGTTAGTAATTTCACAGTAATAAACTAAAATTGCTAGTTTTTCAGTATTAAGCTGTAAAATAGCTAGTTTTACAGTTTATTACTGCACTTTTAGTGCATCAAAGAACCTCTGTACCAAGTTTGATGAAAATCTGACGAAAACTTTGGATTTGTATGAGGAACAAACATACAAACACGCATCCAGTTTTATTTATATAGATTTTTTCTTTAAGCCTTTTTTTCCCTGCATACATTTGGTAATTAAACTTGTAGTATTTAGTGACAATCGCCGGATGTCATTGTCGCTAAATGTTCTTAAGTTGTTAAAAAAATAATCTTAAATTTAATTCAAAGATGAAACTTTTTGAAACTTAGCTCTAACGACGCTTATCGAACAAACACTAAAAAATAATAAGGTAGAAAAAAAAAACGTATTCAGATTTCTTTAATCAAAAGATTATTCTGGCCCTTACTGCGTTACCAAGCTTTTGTTCTTTTTCCTCTTAGTCGCAAAAAAGTATTACAATGCCACTGCATTGTATAAAAATTCGACAAGCGATTTTAAAGAATTGTATCTTAACTCGTTGATTTTTTTTTATTCTCCTTTAGAACTGCCGCCGAGAAACTCAAATGATCGGCTGCAAAAGCTTTTGACCGATTTTTGGCGACATTTAAGAAAGCTCTTAGCAAAAATGTTCCATTTTTGGAGAAGAGAATAGAAACAAAGATTTTAACGAGTCAGAATGGAAAATGTTTTATGGGAGGGAACCTGACAATGACGGTTTCATCAAAAGAACTGCTATGAAATATTCATAACTCTGAATCTGTATGTGACATCTTGCAAAGTTAACAAAATGTTTTTACTGCTAGGACTGTTTTTTTGCTTTTATTGCATCTATAGTTGTTGAAGGACACGAAAAAAAAAAGGTTTAAATATTAGGGTTGTAGTGAAGACTTTTTCTCATTAACATTTTTCTCGTAGACATATTGATCTCCAACTGTAACTGCAATGTGCTGCTCAGTGAATGCAAACTAGAAGAAGTGTTGAAGAATATGAATTATGTATTTTTGAATTTGGTCTTTCTGCCATGAAAGAAATTTTGACTGTCGTATTTATGATTTTTCTTTTTTTCCCTCTGTTTCTTTATTACTTGACAACTAGTTGTCAGCCGTTGGTGTATAACATACTAGGCATTTTTATTGACACAGTGAGTATAGTAGCATTTTTTTCAGAGTAGTAGAACACTCAATCAATCTACAAAATTTTAATCTTTCTAATTATAACGCAAAATAAAATAAATAAGTAAATAAAGTGCATTTAGTTGAGAAATCAATCTGTTTAGAATTCGGGAATTATTTAGACGGACTAACGTTAATAATTTTAATACTTTTATAAACATTAAAAAGCAAATAACAAAACAATACTAATTAGAACGCATGCAAGAAGATAATCTTTAGTTGTACTGCGTCGATGAAAAAGTGTATAAACAAAACGTAACTTACAATCGGTAAGATTAATCCTATTAAAATATCTTCGTAATTTCTGTGTTGCGAACAAATTTTGTTTACTAATGCCTGTTATTGCATTTCTGTTAGTTTATCCAAACTCTAGTACTGTAAAAAATGTAAATGCCATTTCAACAGAACCTAATAAGACGTTGTCGTTTCGTTTCTGGCCAAAAACTTTTTTTTCCCCAGTTCTTGTATGATAATTCTTCATCAGACTATTTTTTTTTTTCGAAAAACTTTTTTGAAAGGTAAATAGCTTCCGATATTATGCTTATTGGGTGATATTTCATTGGATATGTATTCTCTTGTAAGCTCCTAGCGTGTAAAACCATTGACCTTATTTGCGGGGTTTTAATGACGTGTATGTCTGCTTTCTTCTAGATAGTTCTTGAGTGAGAGAGTCACTCTCTCACCTGAATTGGTTTACCCACATCTAATATAAACACAACAGCATTTGCAATTTATAAAGTTCGTCCTAGAAAAATGTGTTGGGTTTTACTATGTTACGCCCATACACATTCTTTACTGCAACCTATTGCATTTTTGGTAGTTTATACAAACTCTAACTGTGCAAAACCACATATGACATTTGACTATAACCTAGCAAGAAGTTGTCATCATGTTTGTCGAAAAAACTATTTTTTTCAATTGTTATAAGAATATGATCCACCAGCAATTTTCATATTTTCCTTGAATAGGTCTTCAAAAATGGTAAATGGCTGCCTGTTTAATACTTGTTGGATGATGTTTTATTGGAACAGTTTTCTCTTATGAGCTCCTACATGTAAATTTATTGACTTTATTTTCGGGATTTTAATAATGACGCGTACGTCTTCTCTCTTCCAGATACGTGTAGTTTTCCGAGCCGCTGGACGGGCAGTTGGTTTCAGAAGGGGAGCCCGGATCCGATCCGAATCTACAATGGCACCGTCTCCACCAAAGGCACGTGCAGAGACAACGACGGAGACAAATTCCTCATTGAAAACACGTGAGTCCCCGAAACTTATTCATTCATTCATTTACACAGTCCAGTCACATTAATATGAACACCTGCCAAAACCCTGAAAAACCAACTTTTGCAGAGCGGACTGCTACGAGACATGCAGGAAGAGATTTACTTAGCGCCCTAAAGGTGTTCACAGGAAGGTTGAGCCATGCAGACTCCAATGCTGTGGCCAGCTGAGCTAGATTACGCGGATGAGGATCCATGGAGCGAATAATCCGATCGAGATGGTCCTAAGTATTCTCGATTCTGTCTGAATGAGGAGAGTTTGCTGGCCAGGGAAGAAGGGTAAACTCATTCTGGTGCTCTTCGAACCACGCACGTAAACTGGCAGCTGTATGGCACTTCGCATTGTCCTAATGGAATATGCCATCATCCTGAGGAAAAACAATGCACATATAGGTGTGGACATGGTCCGTAAAGACAGCTGCGTATTTGTATTAATTCATCGTGCCTTCCACAATGATCAGTGAGTCCAGAGAACGCCAGGAAAACATTCCCCAGATCATAATGCTCCCATGTCTAGCTTGGATCGAGGGCTAGCTTGGCAATGGTTTTCAACTATCAGTAGTCACGCCTCGGTAGAACCTCATTGGCTAAGACGCTGCCTATGTCACAGCTAGCTTGGCAATGGTTGCAGGGTGTTTGGTTTCAAAAGTTTCACGCCTTATACGCCAACGTCCATCTGCCTGATGGAGCATTAAACGTGATTCAACAGAAAATGCTACCTGTTGTCACTCAATAAACGTCCAGCTGCAGTACTGGCGTGCAAAATCCGGGTTCGTCGTCGATAGACAGCAGTCAGCATAGCTGCATGTACCAGGCTTCTGCTTCAGGAGCCCATTCACAGCAGCGTGAGCTAAATAATAGTTTGGGAGACCATGTTGGTAGTCCCATGGCTTAACTGGCGGCTCAACGGTAGCCCGTCTATCAACCCGAACGCATCTCCTCAGCCGTCGTTCGCCTCTGTCATCTATGGTTCCTGGTGCACCATATTTTCCACGTCGCTGATTTTGCACTGTCCCATTTTGCCATGCAAGGTGCACTTTTACCACGACGGCAAGCGAACAGCTCAAAAACTCAGCCATTTCAAAAATGCTTCCACCCTTGGAAAATGCTTCCACCCTTAGAAAGCCAATGATTATGCCCTTTTGGCCGTCGGATAAATCGCCTCGTTTTTGCATTACGCCAATGATAGAAATGGTTTCCAAAGCCCTCACACACTCTTTTTACACTCTCAACTGCATTGTGCTACCAAGTGCCTTTTGTGATTGGTAATTTGACGTCGACGTCGAAAGTACGTGGTGGTCACATTAATGTGACTGGACTGTGTATTTATTCTGTAGACTATCTTTACAACGTTTTTTAACTAATGTTACCTAAGAAATATTTATCGAGTAATCGATTTTTAAGGATTCTTATATGCTTGCCATGTTTCCGAAATGTGAGTCATTCCAATTCGGTCTTCACAGTCGTGAGTATTAAAAGGTACACAACCAAGAATGATTTAAAATCAAGTAAGCTGCAACAATATGAAATTAAAGTTTTTCTTTTGTTTTACCTGGGGGGGGGGATCATAAGTGAGTGGATCAAGCAATATAATGTTTACGTCATTGTTGAACTTTTGTTTTATTAGTAATAGTTACCGGATGCCTAGTTTGACTAGAACAGGGGTGATTGTGTTCCGGTATTTTCATGATCGATTCAGGTATTTTCATGTTCAAAATACCGGAAATAAAATATTTTTAATTGTACTTTTGTCTTCCCACCTTCGGTTTTTTTTTTATCTTTCGACTTTTTGGTGATTTTTCGATAATTTCTAATAATATTCATCGAACAAAAATATTAAGATGTCATTCTTTTTGTTTTTTTTGACAAAAAACTATTTGAAACTATTCGAATGTGCGAAATGTGTCTTGTTTGTTTATGAAAGGCATTTTTTTTCTTATAAAATTAGGTGTGCTTAAATAATAGGGGCCTTGGTGTTTTGAAAAAAGCACCATACCCCCCCCCCCCCCACACACACACACACATTTTCTCTTCAGAACTTTCAGGTATTTTTTCATGAACTCACAATCACCCTTGGACTAGAATAAGTTGAAAGTTCAGTGGACAAAGGATTAAACAATTCTATTTGGTTAAATAATCGAGAATCCTTTTGAGACAGAGCTCGCATGTGTATATAGTTGACAGTTATTACACAGTAGACGATCGATAAAGTCTAGACCTGTTACATTGGAAAACGCTGGTCCAAAGTAGTTTGCTATTCAACGACATATAGAACGTGTAACATTGCTCTCTATTCTTAAAAATGATTCACCTTTAGACATACTGAATCGGGAAAAAAATGCTTAAAAAAACTATAAAGAACACCCCCTTCCCCCTCAAAAAAAAAAAAAAAAAAAACATTATACAAGATTTGGATGTGAAAGTGTTTGATTTGCTCGTTTCAAAAGTCACTATCCTAGCTTAACTTACTGTAACACTTCCTCTTCTCAATGATTTGTTCTCCAAGAAGAAAATAACTGTCTTAAGATCAGGCTTCATCTTATTAGAGCCAAACTGAACAATCTCCTAATCATTTGAACAAAATTAATGCACAATGTTAAAAAAATACAAAAAGTACTTTTTTTTTGAAGTAATCCTTTCTTGCGAAGCGTTTAATCTGAAACAAATTCAAACTTCTGCGACTGGGACTGAACAACATCCTGCTTGGATGGAGGTCCACGAAACATCATGTGTGTGAGAAGAAACTTCTTTAATTAAAATCAATTGGAGCCCATTTTCTCTCTTATTAGATCTAAATGAAGTAAATTGCCACTGGGACGGCGGAGGAATTCTTTTGCCCATCCTTTTTCGATTCTCTGTTGATAATTCCTTTTCTCTTTATATTGATCACTCAGTGGAATAAATGCCCGTAGGGATTTTTCTTGCAACTTGCTGGGGAATTTCTCGAAGAGAGCAATGGATTAAGGGATAAATATACAGTCTCCTTTTCCTCCGATGTACGTGCAAGGAGCTGTCAGTCTCAGGCTTAACGGTGTATTCTTTGCCTGTCACAAAGCCCCAGTATTTGAGGCGCGTGAGATCTTTTCCCTCAAGTTCTGATAGTGCGATCATCGATTTTTGATATGAAAAGTATTTTCGAAAATTTTTTTTGGCGAAGAAAAGCGTTAAACGAAAAATGTGAAGCTTAATGCATTTAACGTTTATCGAGAAGTAATAGACGATGAAATTATTTTTAGGGTAGAAAGACTAGTTCGGGTTTTGAATATAATGCATAGGGTTAATCGATTTATTCAGTTTTTAAGTATCTTGGGAGATATATGAATTGTTAATGGCATGTTACGTTTAATAAATAGAGTGGAAACGTTTAACACGGGACTAAAAGGGCTGAAATATATTTTCCTGTGAAAGATTATATTTAAGAAAAAAATGTCTTAGGTATTCTCGAATTTTATGAACTTGATTTTCTGCTATAATTTTTACTTAAAGATAGTTTATCTTTAAGAGAGAGAGAGAGAAGGAAAAAAAAATGTTTTTTATTTTTGCCGTACGTATTTTGACACAAAATTCAATAAACTGCTCACAAGTTGGATTAATTTTTATGTAATTTTCACTGACGCATTTAGACAATTATAGCTTGGGAGCAGGGTGACTGTGATGAGGCATTTTCCTCATTATTTTAAATTCGCTGGTTTGATCCCAGTCCAAGCCGGTGGTTTTCTAAAATGCAGAAACTGTCAAAGTGTATGAGTATGCAGCTTGTTAAAGATGCTTTAAGTATCTATTTAGCTCGGATGTTGAATTAAACTAATAATGCAATTCGCATTATGAAAGTTCAGGGGCTTTCATCTGGTGGGAAATTGAGTTCCAAAATTCTTAAGTGGTTATTATCAGTGGCCAATATGAGAATCGTCACCAGTTCTTGTGGTTTGCCCACTTTCAGACAAGTCCAAAGAGATCAATAAACGGATAACAACAACAGTTACAACATAAAAACAACTGTTATACTTAAAGCTGAACTTGGAAATCTTCTCACTAGTAAATCTACTGACAAGGTCACTACCTAAATTAACATCTACAACGTGAATGCTATATAGTATCCGCAAGCTTCTTACATTGCAAAAGGTTTCATCCGAGCCGGAAACACGTGTTCGTTTAGATTTATTTTGAGCCATTTTAGTTAGCTTTGTTTAGCATATTTGATTTTAAAATGAACTGCAAAATGAAAACAGTTGATGCTGCACTCTACTGAAAAGATTACAATATGATTTTTCTACTTTTATTTTTTTTTTTATCAAAAGTTCACATTGTTCACAATTCATTGAATAACCAGAAGTTCCCAATATTTTCCGATTCGTAACATTTTTTTGAGAATTAAGATGTTCTCACGGCACCGTAGTGTGTATCAATTATTTGTGGACATTTTGAAAGCATGAATCTTTCGTGGTACCCCTCAATTTTTCGAGTGACCCCGAGGGTGCCCTAGCACCCACTTTGGAAAGCCCTGGAATAGGCCAATTACAGTAGCCGCCGCTTATGCGAATCACGTTTGTTTCAAACAGTTTTGATAAATAAAGCGAGTAATTTAACATAGCTGGATATTGTTCTGGTTTTGGCGATTTTTTTCATTAAAGCCGCTGATTCAATTTACCACTGATCCAATTAACCGGCAGTCACATACTGTATTTTGAAATTTACGGCATGTAAATTACTCTTACTTTCGAACTTACTGCTGTTGAAAATGCTATTCCTTCGTTGTAATACTCTATGCAATATTAAAATTAATAGAAATCTTCTGATACTTTGAACGAAAAATGTTTTTTAACGTTTAGAAATTTTCTTTATTTATTTTTTTTTCTTAAAACTTTCATTACTTTGATTAAAATATTTTTAAGCAGATTACTCTCATGATTCGCATTTTCCCGTGGCGGGGTGACTTTGAACGAAGTTAACATATAAAGCAGTGAGTAATCGCGCCTAAGCAAGGGCTAAGGCAGGAACATGCAATTCACTGCCAACTCGGCTATTTCGATCTATGGACTGGAGTTTCGTGCTTATACCCGAGCTCTGCCTTAAAATTAACGAGTTTTACCGTACCAAGTGCGGTCGCTCGCTGGTATTCTAATTTCACATTAGCTACCAGTTTTTTCGGCTCTCATTGCTTCATAAGAGGATTTTTGCCTCCAACTCGGCTAGTTTCGTAGTCCATGCTGATAAGTACATAATAAGCACGAAACTGCAGTCCATGAATCGAAAAAGTCGAGCTGGCGGTGTATTGCAAGTTAACATAGTCCATTATTTACGATTTTAGCTGTAGTATCTCCTTATTATGGACTGCAGATTAACTGAATCATTATTATTTTAAGGGATTGTTTAGTTTCTATTTTGTACTGTACAGCGACGCTTTTTTCACCAAAAAGGTTTACGTATTTACCTTTCTGACGTGGACTCCCGTTTTACACATCAAAAAAAAAAGATATTCATATGAATATATAAATATTTTTTTTTTCATATAAAATATGCAAATGTATGCAATGGAGGTTGATCTCACCGGCACGACATGACAAAGCACGTGATGTTGCATGTCAAAATTCATCATATATGTGATTGCAATGTCTCCAGAATACACAGACTTTCACTGAATTCGAAAGCGAAGGCACGTAGCTCTTTCTCGAAGAAACATGCGTTGGAGTTTTGCGTATTCCGGATCTTTTATTCCCACAGAGAGTATTCCAGATTTGTTCAGCGATTGAAATGGCATGATTATGAATAGCGAGCCTTTTAGTGCAAGTGATATTGTTTTTGCTTTAATGTGCAATGAATATTAAAGACGTGGTGGCTTTTTGAGAGGAGTTCTTTTCTTTCAATGTTTCCTTTATTGCTAATGCGTGTTTTTTTTTTTTTTTTTTTAAACAAGATGGACAGGGCAGTAAGTGAAAACAAATCTAAAATGTGCAAATGGAACTGTTAAAATATGCATTCTTAAACTATAAACAGTAGGATGCAACGAAAAAAAAAAAAACCTTTTTCGATATCAAATTTCCAATAGTGCGTAAAATTTGCCTTATGTCTTAAATTGTAAGGGTATAAAATGTTAAAGATCTGAGTTAACGTCTTCATTTGCATCTAGGGCAGTTTATAATATATTTTTTCATATTTTTAAAAAAATAAGACATTGAATTCCTTAGTTCTAATAGTGCCGAAAAGTTGTCACAAGGTATCCTTAGAGTGTGTGCAAACTTTCATTCATGTGGGTCTCTCTCGATGCTTCAGTTAACTCTGGTTCATTATACTAGATATATTTTTTTTTAAGTAGAAGAATGTGGGGCAAAGTGAAATAGTTAAGATAAGGCGCCTATTTTAATATGAACAAATTGGTAATGACAAGAGAGAGGGAAGGAGTAATGAAGTGTGACACTTAATGACACAAGGAGAAAGAGTCAAATTTGTTAAAAAAAATTGATTTCATTTATGGCTATAGTAATGGTTATCTTTTGTTTTGTTATTGAATACGATATTTATCAATTAATCGTTTCGAAGAATGAAATGTCTGTTTCTGACTTCCAAGAGTATTTTACTCCAAGAAGTACGAAATGTATCAAAAAGAAGCGAGAGAAATCGCTACTTTTTTAGTAATGTTTAAAAAATGTCTCAGATCTGGCCTTCTTACTGATAAGTGGCATAGGATCAACAATTTTATCGATAAGATAAAGAGAAGAATCCCAATGAAAATGTAAAAAAAGAAGTTGCAACTTTCCAAAAGTTGAAAATAAATTCGATTTTTTACGGCTTTGATATATATTTCCCCCCCCATCCGTTTCAGGGACTTTTTATATTTTCTAACTGCTTCATTTGGGCTGGAATATGAATGCTGTTTGATTTTTATGTATTTTCTCCTAAACTGTAGCAAAAATGCTGCATAAAATTATGACTTTTTGTGAGTTAGAGCTTTTCTAATTCACTGAAACAAGGTCTGAAAAATAAATGGAACTTATTTTGTGTGTCTTTTCGTTTTTAAATTTTTAGTAAAAAAAAAAAAAAAAACGCTGAAGAGGTTTTTATAAATACAGAAATGTGTATCCATATTTTACCCGTAGTTTTTTTTTAATTGTACCAGTTTTGTTGTTAAAGTTTTATCTAAAACCTATTTGCTAAAATTTAATTTTTAGTTCATTTACATTTGGTTATATTTTGTCATTAGCTTTAAAATATTCAACTTTTAAAACTGTCTTCCGATGGCTAATTTTACATAATTACCCTTTTTTCCCTACCCTCTGCATGATATATCTTTGGTATATGTTCTTCGTTTAATCAATGCAATTATTTCAAGGATCAAATCATAAACAAACCTGAAATAGTCACTTATGCAAATTATATTTATCCTTTTCATACTAGATACTTTTTCATGACGCCATGTCTGGTTTGTCTCTCATTTTTTAAAAGATTTAAATGCATAACGCATTTATGCAAACTCTACTGTTCGTTTGTCAGGAACCCAAATTGACTTTGATTTTTAATGTATCCCGACATTTTTAGCCAGTACTGGAATATCATATAAGTGACTTAAACTATTATAACTAACAATAAAAAAAATATTATGAAAAAAAGCATAAATTTAATTCATAAATAGTAACGGACTCGAAAGATTTGTGGCTAAAATCAAGAACTCTAACGCTTATATCAAAAAATGTGTCCTGCGTTATTTGGTTGCCAAAATTAATTTTACCAAATTAATTTTATTAAACAAATATAGTGAGTTTTACTATGAACTTTTTTAAAATGTAAATTGCTTTTGTTTTGTATGTCTGATTTAATTTAATTACTCCTGATTACTCTTTCTTTGAAAGAAAAGAAAACTGGGAACAGCTATTTATAAAAGCGTTATTTATCCTTTTCAAACTAAATACTTTGTCATGATGCCATATCTAGTTGGTCTCCCGTTTGAAAAAAAAAACGCATTTATGCGAACTCCATTGCTCTTTTGTTAGAAATCTAAATTCCTTTTGATTTCTAAGAAGGACTCGACATTTTTTTGCCGGTACTGGTATATGATATAAGTCACGCACACTTTTATCACTAACAGTAAAAAATAATTAGTACGAAAGCAAAGTATAAATTTGATAAATAAATAATTACCAGCTCGAAAGATTTATGGCTAAATTCAAGAACGCTAAAGATAATTGTCCAGAAACGTGTTCTACATAATTTTGTTGTCAAAATTTTTTTTTCTAATGCGTATTTTCTATAATATAGGGAATTTAAGCATGAATTACTTTTTTTTTCAAATGTAAATTGCGTTTGTATTGTCTTTCTGTTTTAGTTTAATTACTCTTGATTACCCTTTCTTTGACAGAAAGAAAAACAGAAACCGGGAACGTTTATTCATGCAAATGTTATTTATCCTTTTCATACTAAATACTTTTTCATGATGCCATGTCTAGTTTGTCTTCCCCTTTTTTAAAGATTTAAACGCATAACTCATTTATGCAAACTCCATTGTTCCTTTGTCAGAAACCTAAATTGACTTTGATTTTTAAGAAGGGACTCGACATTTTTAGCCGGTACTGGAATATCATATGAGTAGCGGGGAGCATTTACAATTCAAATTTGACGTCGCATTTGTTATTTGTTTATGGGGGGAGCCAATAAAATAATATCCAAACAAATGTTTTTAGTTTGTTTTTGCATACTCTCGTTCGCTTTTATTTCATTTGCTCTGTTGCACGCTGGGAGAGGACTGCTTCCTGAGAGCTTTGCATTATTCCGGGTAAATTCCTTTTTAATGTCGGTTGGGAATTTCATTAGCATCGATTGTTCGTTTCCAAGACATTTGATATTAAAATTTATGGGTTTCATATTTTCTACGCAGGTTTTTTTTTTCTTCCAAAAAATGCTTGAATATTTACGACAGTAGCGGTTTTGGAACATTTTATTCAAAGAATGCCTTTCTGAAACAAGAAACTCAATGTTAAAAATTATGGTAGGGTTGGGAAATATTCCCCATAAAAAATAAAAGCATTTTTTAAAATGAGGTTACAGTTTCATACGGTTGTTTGGACAATGGTTGCTTGTTCATTGCGGTATACACGTTTGACTTTTGTGTCAAGTTTTAGAAGATGACTTTTTAGAAGAGTTTCATTGGTTTTTAAGTTACACATAAATTATTATGAAATGTTTGGCAGATTTTTCGAATATTGTCATTTCTTTCAAACAAAGAATTTCTGAAACAGGAAACTCATCATTTAAAAATTTATGGCATAGTTAAGGACTATTTTCAAAAATGCAGTTATTTTTTCATTCGTTGTTTTATTAATGGCTGCTCATTCAATGCAAAATAAACATTTCACGTTTGGGTCTTTTTTTAGATGATATTGTTCTTTGATAGTTAAAGTAACGCAATAAAATAATTTTGAAATATGTGGTAGATTATTCGAGTATTGTCGTTTTATTTTTAAGCATAGCTCAGATTTAGAAAAATTGCTATAACGAGAGTAATTTTTAGAAGGCTTCCTTCTACCTTTCAACACTTTTTTTAAGGTTATTTCTCTTTAAGTTCTGCTCTTTTAGATTTAACGTAACATACTCTTGAAATATATATGGGTAGTTTTGCGTAGTGCCGCATGTTATTTGGAAATATAACAAGGTTTTTTTAGGATAGCATTCTTTAACTTTTAATATAGAGTTGCCTTTTCTAAAATTATGGCGATTTTTTATAATACTGTTTTTAAATTTTTAAACACAACATACCTTTTAAAAATCTACCTAGTAGTCTTGTAGATTTTTTTTTTCTTTTCTTTTAAAACTTTAAACATTTCCAATAATATAACGGGTAGTTTTGTAGAATATAACGTTTTTTTTTTTAGCTTTGAACATAATGTACCTTTAACTTCATTATTTTGGATAGTAGTTTTTTTAAAGAGTATTTCTTCCCCTTTAAATATAACACATCCTTTCAAAACATACATAAAATAGTTTGTATTTATTTATTTATATATATATATATATATATATATATATATATATATATATATATATATATATATATATATATATATATACCGTAAAATGGGGTAGGGTGTATAAGAACAGCAGGGTCAATCGGAACAAAACTTCCCGACCGTACAAAGAAATTCTTCATAAATATACTATTGGGTATTTTTACACCATGATTTTTTTTTAGAAAGGTAAGATCATAGGAAGTAGGAAAAAATTACTTTTGTCAATCTGGCAACGCTACTGGCTTCTAAGGAGGGCTGTTCGTGGAATGCTAAAAAACATCACATTTTCATAGACTGCAAAACTTCATATTCAAGAACAAACCTTCTTATATTTAAAAACTAAGAGTGGTATGTTTCAATTATACATGTATCTGAACAACAGAATACCACATTAGAATTTACATTTTTTATAAATTGTGTCATAAAAATGAAGAATTCTGAAAAATGTCATAGGAAAAAAATTTGCGGGGTGAATCGGAACACTTAGTTCTGTTGTTCCAATTCAAGCTTATTTGAAAAAAACTGTTTGAAAAATCAAGATTCTAACCCCAATTCTTCTAATCAAGACGAGGACAAGGATTTATTACTGTTTATCTCTTCTCGTGAGCAACTAGATCTTAGAATGACAGAAAGTTGCAGATTACAAAAGATTTTTTCTCCAGGAGACTTCTTTTTACTTAAAATGCGAGGGGGAAAGTCACATAGACTGTATGTAGTAAAAGTCCAGTACACAGACCGTGATGAATAAGTAGGAAAATCTTACAGAACAATCCCCGAAACCCAGGGATTTTAAGAAACTAAAGAAAAGACAGAGTTCATCCCAGGAGATGTTATGAAAAAACTTAAGCCAAGTCAAAATTGCTAGTTTTGAGGACAAGTACATATTTGTGGACGACATGAGTGACTTCCATTCATGTTAAATCTTTGCATTTCAATTCAAAAGCATTTCTTAAGATTACTTTTCATTTTTCATAAGTTCAAAATTATTTTGAATTTTGACAAATTACAAACGTTTACTGGTATTGAAATTATACATTTATGTGGCAGTAATTATCTGTTCTTATTCTCCCCCATCAATATTACTCATGTTTGTAAGACCTATTACACGTTAAAATGAAAAAAAATAAAAATTTTAACATGTGTTCCGATTGACCCCTATCAGCGGGGTGATTCAGAACACCCATAATTTCCTATATATTTTAATAACAATTGTTCAAAATGTTTTGTCTTTGCTTGGAATATCAAAGGTAAAGCAAGACCGAAGTTTTTACCCAAAAAATCAAATTGAAAAAAAATCTTTTAACTGCTTTTTTTGCAATCAAAGCTGAAAAGTGTTCCGATTCACCCCATTTTACGGTATATATAACATCAGGCAGGTTTTAAGAATGCCTTTATTTTACCTTTAGGTATAACATTCTTTAAAAAATTCATATTTGATAGTTTTTTTTTTAAATTACCATACCTTTTGAAAAAACATACCGAGTACCTTTTATATATTACTGTTTGTTTTTTAATATTTAAAAATAAAAATCTTAATAAAACAGAATCGAGTAGTTTTGTAGAATTACGTTGATAACATTCAAAAATAACACATTTTTTAAAAGCTGATTTTAACCGTAATTTATTTTCTTAAGCATGATACATATTTTTCAACCTTTTCCTTACCATTAAGAACTACAATTTATTCTGCTTTCAGTTTAAATTTTTTGTAATAGATGTCTGAAGTTGAAAATTTAAAACATCTTTGAATGTTTCATTTTCTCCATAATTCAAAATTACTTTTCAACATCCGAAAAGAAATTCTAAAAATTTCAAAACACTTTAAGCGCTTTTAAATTTCTCATATTTGAAAAAAAAAGTTTTATGTAATGTTTTTAGTCTTCAATAAATGTTGCAAAATTTTGTGTAAAATAACAATTTTATAACCTTAGCTTGTCCTTGTCGATCGCATAAAATAACTACGCCATGATGTTTGTTTCACCGTTATGTGTTAATCTTAAAAGTGAAAACTGTTTTACAGCGTAACTTCGTGTTATTTCTAAATCAGTAACTGATTTCTCACACTTCCGTAGACAGCTTTTTACTTAAATTACACCAATGAATCATGTTTTTCGAATCTAAATAATCTCTTTATAAATATTTTAGCTCATTTTCAACACAGAGCGGTCTCAATTTTTTACCGTGATGTTGGGCTGCATGCGCGGATGTAGTAAAGAGTTCTGTAATGTTTGTTTCTCCTCTGTGAAAGTATTAAGGTAAAGAAAAGCGTTTTACACTTTTCGGTTGGAGTACAAGTAAACGCTTAAAAAATATCTTTTACATAAAAGTCATCAAACATTTTAAAATATAAAATGTAATAAATACACAAATTAGTAAATTAAAATATTTGGCTGAAGCAAATCTCTCTTTTTGGAAAATTAAGTGCACTATGTCGCAAAAACAAAATTTTCCTAAAGGTGTGTTTCAAGTCCTTTTACCCAAAACCAGTATGAAATGTGCCAGTAAGTGCGAACTGTGATAGTTGTTTATTTTCGTCGGAAAACGTAGTGCTTCATGTCTCTAAATTAAGTATTGAAAAGTGAGAAACATAGTTCTAAAATTCCGGTTTTGAGGGGGAAAAAAACGACAATGCGCCCTTTTTCCTTTAGCGTGTTTTTTTTTTTTTTTTTTTAAGGAAATCTGATACTACCACGTGTTATTTCGTCACCGCTTCTGATGAAATAAGAAAATAGTCAGCACAAATAGCTAAACCTAAAATACTAACTAAAAATGAGTTTCTAAATTTCTTAAGTTCAACACAAATAGCTAAACCCAAAGTACAAACCGAAAATAAGTTTCTAAATTTCTTGAATTTTGAAGACAGTGACTTGAAAAAATCTGTCTAATGTCTCTGATTATCCATTTTTTCTTGATTATGGCTGCATGTAAATTCATCTTTTAACGCTATGTATATTATAATATTTATGTACCTTAATTCACGTTATAATTAGTATTTACTCGTCATTGAACTTAATTTTAACCTCTTAAATATTCATCTTTCCCCTCCAGCTTTTCTTTTTAAAATTGTAACATCTGAATATATTTTTTAAAACTATACAAGCAATGTTTAGTTATGTATAATAACAATTGCATTGTTTTAATTCCCGAGTTGAATAGCAGCGTTGTGAAATGTTTTGCTCAATCAATTCTTATTAAGTTTTAGCAAATTTGTCATAAAACAATTCGATTTTCATGTGTGATAATTCCTCACCCGATATTGAACTTTTCGAACAAGATAATCATTCACTAAAAGTTTAAGTGCCCTTTATTTTTAGAGCTTTCTCTAATTTTGATAATAATTCCTCTTTCAGTTTCTGAATAAACGATTTCTGTAAAGAAAAAACTGCAACAGTAGAAAAGTATTCCTTTTTTCACTTCGTTCGAATTTTCCCCAATTCTGTTGAATGGTTGTGGCGCCATCTAGTATGCCGTTGTGGAAACATAGCAACCCATTTTTGTTCGAAGAACTAGAACCTGTTAAGAACATATTAAAAAAAGAAATAGAACTGGTACGCACCGTACTCACCCTCCTTTTTTTTTTTTTTTTTTTTAATAATTCGTTTATTTTCTCCTTCATTTTTTAAATATTTTTTTCCATTTCCTGATGCTCCTTTCTTGTTCCTTTTTTAAGCTCAAACGTTAATATATACGTACGCCATTATATTATTATTAAATTAGCTGTACTTTGTAAATGTTGCAGCTGCGTTGTAAAACATCTTTTCTTTAGTTTATAATTAAATGATTTGGCATGTGTATTAAAATATGAATATCAATTTGTAATGTGCAAAAAAGCAATTACAGCTCTAAGAGTCCGTTAGTAAGTTGACCGTTCGACACTGACAATAATTATCTCCTTTTGGGGTAAAAGAGAAGGGTAATTTTCACTGAATTGAGTTGGAGTATATTCGTAGTAGTTTCCAAAAGTTTTCCATCTCAAATTTGCTTTAATTACTCTTCCCTATTACCCTAAAAAAAGATAAACACTGTCAATAACGGGAGACCAACTTTTCAGATCAACAATATATTAGTATTCAGACACAACAACAGAACGTGATCAATCAACAAGTGGATAATATCATATTTATGCATCGATCTATGTCCTTGCTTACATTTGAGATTTCTTTATGCTTAGATAAAGCTTTCATTTTGAACCATGACATTCAGATATTAGTAGAGAAAATATCAACGTAAAATAGGCACAAATAAGCAGAGATACTGCAGACACGTGTTTCGGCGTTACAAGGAACACCTTTATCAATGCAAAAAATTGTTGAGCTCATGGATGCACAGACATCCGACAAAAGTCGGATGGCTTTTGTCGGATGTCTGTGCATCCATAAGCCCAACATTTTTTTGCATTGATAAAGGCGTTTCTTGTAACGCCGAAACTCGTGTCTGCAGTATCTCTGCTTATTTGTGCTTTTTTTACGTTGATATTTTCTCTACTACATCAATAGCACAAAGGTATTTGTAAACTTTATCCAGATATTATTTATAAGCATATGAAATGTCAGTTTACTATTTAAAAAATCCTAAATATTTGTTCAGTTTTAGCCTACTTACCCGTTTTAGTAAAAGAAACACGAAAAAAGCATTAAAAGTGACTCATGCTTCTTTAAAATATGGCAAGTCAAAATAAAAAAGCCAAAAAGGAATAAAAAAATTAATTAAATAAGTATCGGAAAAATTAGAAAAATGATTAAGTAGGGTTTGATGTAGAGAAAAAATTTGTGTCTGTCCGCCTCTGTCGCCCCCCCCCCCCTCAATTAACATTTGAACAATACAGTAAGCATCGAACTTTCGAAAAAGACTCTCAAAATGTTTGCAATTTTTGCTCATTAAATACGTGAAACAGGCAGTAGAAAGAAGCGAGATTTACATTTATGATGGCAAGAGTACAATTTTTGGTTCTTATGCATAGAATGTGTAGCTCTATCCGTCTTCTTTGGTCTCTCATATGAAATAATGTAGTATGCCCTTAAAAAGAGAAAAGGTATTTCGATAATTGTAGACGTAAGTGCAAGAAGAGGACTAATCCACTTTTCCGACTTCAACACATAACAAGTTATTGTGTATAAGTAATATTACGTTTTCAAATTTGGTCGTCGAAATTTTTTTCATAAGAGACTGACCTTAAGTGTCAATTTTTCCCCAACATTTTTGAACCACTCTCCCAATCGTCACAATGTGTCACACCTCATCACATCCTCTCACCTCTTGTCACATTTTACGTTTTTTTTTGTTCATAAATATTCTTTAAAAAAGAAAAAAAATGCGTGATGTCACGCTTCTTATTACCCTCTACCTCGTCGTTGGCACAATCTGTCATAATTCCATGAAATCCCCTCTCCCTGAAAGCGGGACATCGTTTGTAGACAATTCCAAAGGGACAAATTTTCATATGATACTGAATGTAAGGACGTTTTTTGTTTTTATATATACCTTTTAAACCGTTTTTATTTATTTATTTTTCTGTTTATAAAAGTTCTTAAAATAGAGTTTGGAGCTATTTCCTTTTTGCCGTAAAATCTTCGATTGTAAACAATTTGTTTTAAAAGCGATAAATTTTTATATTGACCTGAAAGTAAAGACAATTTTGCAATGCGTTTCTGAACCGTTTTTATTTATGCTTTTATTTATTCCTGAAAGTTTTTAAAATGGAGTTTGGAGCTATCTCCTTTTTGCTATGAGAGCTTTGATTATTTTTTAAATGTTGCCAAGTATCATTTTTGGAACTGCAATATATTTTTTGATCTATAACAACTACGTAAAAAAGTAAATAGCATTACCTTTGCACAGGTACTTGCAATGAAGCCTCCTGCAAATGTGTTCAAATGTTTTTTTTTTCTTCTCTTGTTAGGCTATAGACAGTCAATTTAATAAGAAACGCTGAAGTTCTTTTAATTTGATTTGAAATGGGACACAACGTCTTGGTTGAAGCAAACTTCCTGCTTCCTTTTGATAAAAGAAAAAAAAATGTTGGAAATATATAGTTATATAAGTGTTTGATAAAATAACCTTAGATAAAACAAGACTTTCAGTAAAAGGAAACAAAACAACACAAAAAGTCCCGAATTATAACAATTTAATAAAAGATAGAAAGCGACGAGGCACTAAAGAAAGTCCCAAAAAACATATATTTAAACAAAGACGTTGATGTATTTTTGCTCCTCCCCTCGTGACTCAGAAATTGAATCGCGATTGGTGGAAACAAAATTTAGGAATATTCCCAGCAGACGATCAAACATGGCTGCCGCTGTTCTATGCCCACATTCAGCGAACAAGAAAAACGCATTTCGGCAACAAAAAGGAAGAAATATATAAATGAGAAAACCTAGAGAACATACAGCAGATGCGACAAGGGAAATAAAAAACTGAATTTCATAAAAAAAGAAAGTCAAAACAATAGTTCTACATCAGAGCGGGAAATCAACTTTTGTGCTTATAGTTTTCTTTTGCCAATGTAAGGATTTTTTTTTCTTTTCTTTGTTTGTTCCTAAAACGTGGGAGAAGGTCAAAATCGGTTGTTGTTCCGAGCAGCAATATCAGAATGTAGTGAGCCAAGATTTACTCAAAATATGATTTTTGAAAAAAAGGTATTAACGTCACGTAGGGCAGAAACGCATACAGAAATACGATATGGGACGTTGTATTCTCTTAATCCCCATAGTTATAAATATTTCTCGTCTTCAAATCGTAGTGATGTGGTTTTCTATATGATGAATGCCCGGCAAGTTTCAATCTACAAAGTGGTCATGGCATAAAAATGAACCCTACTATTTGATGTTTAAAATATATTCCTTTTAGTCTATGAAGGAGTATCATGCACATTATTTGAAAGAATAAACTAGCGATGTTTGTAAGATAACATGTCTAGAAGAAGAAATGTTGAAAGAGAAGTATATTTTTGGGAAAAATAATACATATTTTATAGTAAATTGTTCAATGTACCTTACCTGCATTATTTTATAGTGAAAATACTGGTGTACTTTGCTGTTCTGTTTAGGTATTAACTCACATTATTATTCTGTATCATTAAATTTTTGTTCTCTTTTATTTCTATCATTATGATAATATGGTATAATTGTAGTGCATATTTTGTATGATCTTAATTTCCGTATTGCGACGGGGAAATCGCATGGTAACAGACGTATCAGTTGTTTCACAAAACACCTTACAAAGACTTCTAACATATTAGACCCTTCACGCAATGTACCATAACCCAAAGACAGCAGTTTCGTTCTTATTATTGACCCATCATTCCGGAATAGTCGTTAACTTGGATGGAGGGGGGCAGATGCTCTCTCATATAAACCACTTGTATGTGTTAGTACTGCTCAAATTCATCAGCTCTTGCAAGCGTGTAGATGAATGTTATCCCCCATTTCTGGTTGAATGTATGTGTAGTTATTCAATTATAATATTTTACACTATATTTACCTGTTTCACAAGCAGGGATATTTTATGGTTTAAGCCCGAAGAGTAAGAATTGAATTAGAGCTCAGGATAAAGTTACGTTTCTGTTGTAAGGATGAAGCTGGCTTTTACCATCGCAGTTTGGCGAGTGCAACGGTTCTGCAATCAGCAAGGTGCAGAGACTTATTTAAACTCGTATTTTACTTCACTATAATGTGTAGAGAATGATGGCAATTGTAAGACATTCTTCTTTGACCAACACTTTCTTGATAGCCAGTTTCTGCCTTGCGGATAAAATAACTGCACAAAGGTAAATCCAGGGTTGCGAAGTCTCAATCAAACTGATTTTTGGGCAAAGAATAGGAAGATTAACATTTCGAGAGTCAAGGTTAGTCATTATCTCTCCGAGTCCGCAAATCTACTAGTGCTTCGGAGTCAGACTGATTTTGGAGTAAAGGAGTGACAGTCGAAGGCTCAAAAATTACAGAGTTAGAGTCGGCAATGTTTCCTGCAATTATGTAGCCTTGGGTTGAACAACTTCCGAATCCTATGGTTTAAAACCATATCGCTTCTCCTTGTAAGACAATATTTACTGTTCCTTTTTGAACCCCGTGCCTGACAGCCACGAACGATTCTATTTAGAAAAGGGGTGATAGGAAGCGCACTTCCCGATGCTTTCAGTTTTTGTTCGCTTGTTAATACCTTGTTGAATTTTTTTTTTTTTTTTTTTTTTTTTGCATTTCCCCCTGCTTTCAGAAAACCAGACGAGACCTAACACCTGCGCAATTTCGAGGAAGGCCGCGCTATAAAATGTAAAACAATATACGTCTAAGAACTTTCACGAAACAATTCCCCCTCCCTCTCTCCTCCAGCAGAAAAATCTGGTCGCGCCACTGTGCTCTGACATCATAGAACAATTGCAGATTTCTGCACACAATCGAAAATCTTAAACGCTGCAATAACAAAAAAAATATTTCAAAAAACTTGCCGAATAAAACTTCTCTCTCTCTGGAAAAAGTTTTATTGCGGAAAAATAACCCTCTCTGCCTTTAAAGCTTTCAAATTGATAAAAAAAATCCAGTTTTATAAAACCTTTTAGTCATTGTAGTCTATCTTCACACTCTTCGTCTCTAACGCTCAAAAACGCCACTGGGCCCGAAAGCATCGGGCACAATCTCCTCCGATAATGAAATCAATTCTCGCACATAAAGAAATGTCACATCATCTAAGCACATTCAAGAAAGAGGGGAAAAGTATTAACATGGAGAAAACCCTTTTTTCTGCTTCTCGTATATAAGCTCGCCTTTTTACGAGAGCCCAAGCTTTTACTGATACCTATTTACCCCAAGGGGTCCCCCGAGTTGAAATTTATTCCGTTCAGGCCCTATAGCTACTTGACGTTACGTGGAGCGTGAAATAGGTCCTCACGCAACATGGGATGCTTTGCAACGATAGTAACTTTCGGGGACTTCGAAATTTCTTTCGAGTTTGTAGTTCATCCGCTGTTTGTAAAACGGTTTCGCTAAAAGGCTTTCTTTCTTTTTTTTTTTTCGGTTTTTGCTGATAGCTTTGATTTTTAGTGCATTGTGTGCTATTCTTTACTTGCAGTGGTTTTGAAGGTACAGTTCTTGTGAAAAACTTGTTGGACATTAGTCAGCGAAATTGTCTTTGAAAATGCGTACGCATTTGTGTTTGACTAAATCTTTTTACCGTTAGGAACTTATTTGTAAAGATGATCCTGTCCCCCCCCCCCCCCAAATATTTGGAAGTGTTTCGCCAAAGAGTTTAGGGTTTTTCCTTCTAAAACTACACGTTAAGTTTATTATTGTTTATTTTTACACTAATTAGCTTTTAGTAGGTTAACTTAAGAACTAAATAATTAAAAAATTTGAAAAAGCTATCGTGGTTTTTACCTTTTAAAGTAAAGATATTTTTTCCCTTCAGAAAAGAATAAAGCAAGTTTTAACCTTTAAAAAAAAATGCTTTCACTGATGAAAAAGTGGTTTTGTGCTTTAAAAAAAAAAAAAGTTGATACGTTAGTTTTAAAGACTTATAAACGCTGAAATAGTATTTAAAACTAGTTTCAAATAATTTTTTTAAAAAAAGTATTTTTTTTTTTGCAAAATACTTAAAGCTAGTTACACATTTAGTCTTTTAAAATTAGTATACAAGCATTTTCTGCATGCAATTTCTCTCTATCCCTCTCTGTTATGTAATGTGTGTGTGAAAAATAGTGTACTAGAAATGTAATTATTTTATTCATTCGGAACATTTAAAAACATAAGTAAATGAAAAATCCTAAAACAAAATAAAACCGTGCATGTTTAACCTTTTAACTGTCATGCCCGAGCACAACTGTCTCGGGCACAGCTGGTTTTCGAAAATGTCATGCCCGAGTATTACTCGTTTTTTTTTTTTTTTTTTTTTTTTTTTTTTTTTTTTTTTTTTTTTTTTTGAGTGCATCGTATTGTTATACCCGAATATATATCGGGAGACGTTTATTTCGGCTTCATCTCTTTGTCAAACCCGACTGTTTCTCGGGTTTGTGCTTGGAAAAGTGTTAAAAATCAAAATAACTTGACAGTTAAAGGGTAATGATGATTTTCTTAGTACTTGCTTTAAGAGAAAAGGAAACTACGCAAGAAGTATGCTACTTTTTGTTTGATAGTTGGTATGAATTGAAAACAAGAGAAGCTTGACTTAAAAGCGTACAAAATTATATCTTTTAGAAATAGAGAGTAATATCGATTAACTACAACCAGACCCGTCATTTAGGAGGCTCAGAGGGTGTTCAAACGCCCCCGCCCCCAGCTTTGGGAAAATAAATGTGTATTTAGATATAAGACGTGGTATTTGTTTTTTGGTGTCATTTAAATTGAGCACACATCCTTGCCGCACCCCCTTCCCCACTGAAAAAGTTCGAAATATCCTGACTGCGATCCTCTTGATTCCAAAAACTTAAATTTTTCACAAAAAAGTTATTATTTTTTGTTTAAAATTATTTTTCTTTATTAATTCAATAAGTTTTACTGTTTATTTTGAAATTTTTTCTACCTGCCATTCTGTAAAGGTGTGCAAATTCTGTAGCAAGTAAATTAAATTAAAAAATCAGGTGCATTTTGATTCAACATGAGTTATTTGTTGCAGCATGTACGAAAAAAGGAAAAGAATTCCTGTCCCTAGAAATCTAAGGAACTTAAATTGCCCAAATGAATGCCTTGGAATGAAACCATCCTTTTTCAGGTCACGAAAGAATGAGAAAAAAAAGGATAGGATAAAAAGTCCAAACAGCATCCTTCTAAGGTAACCATAGTAACAAGATGATGCTGAAGAGTTCCGGAGAAAGAGGGCGCGATGATCATTAGCATCGATTCGCTCCGGAGGGGGGGGGATGAAAGGGGGAAAGTGTGAATCGAGTGGAAAAGTGTGTTTTGGAGAATGGTATGGAACGTATAGATCATTCCATCGAGCTTCCCATTCATAGAAATGTCACGTGATTTTATTTTGCAAATGTAGTGGCAAGTAAAACACAAGAAGTCGGAAACTAAAAAGCATTTATTCACGCAATGAAATGCGTAGATACAGTTCTGAAGTTATGAAATATTTTCATCTAAGAAAGGGACCAGTGTACATGTCCCAGCTGAAGAAGAACGTGGAATGGCTTCCAGAATTAGCTTTTTAGCGTGGTGATTTTGAGAGTTATAGCAGAATTCTAACTTAGTAGTTCTCATTCTCTTCACTTCAGAGCACCACTTGCTACTCTGCCTAATCCCAATCGGACAACATACGATAGAAATAATACTGGGTGAGACCAAAAAGTAAAGTGACTGATGTCATAATGATCTCTGTATTATATATTTGCAGATTAATACATTACTGTCCTTCAAAGCAGTTCCTGGTGTTAACAGAACACGTCTGACCACGTTCATACACGTTCTGGAAACTTTGAAAAGTCTTCCCCTCTGAGGCTGTGTTAAGTTCCATGGTAACAGCAGCTTGAATGTCTGAAATGCTTGAAAATCGGTGTCCTGTCATGCCAATTTCAATCATGGAATTAGAAAAAAGTCTGCTGGCACATATTCCTTATCTTGCTTCAGCCTTTATCCACGATTGAAATCAGCAGTGAATTGACACCGATTTTCAAGCATCTCATACATTCAAGCTGCTGTTACCAAGGGACGTAACACTTTCTCAAAGGATGACTTTTTCAAAAATTTCCAGAACTTATATGACCGTTGTCAGACGTGTTTTTTATGTGAGGAACTAATTTGTAGGACAGTGATGTATTTATCTGAAAATATGTAATGCAGTAATTATTATGACATCAGTCACCTTTCATTTTGTTGTCTCAATTTGTATTTTGACAGCAATTATAGAAGAGGAAAGACTAATCCTAAAATATCCTTCCAAGACTAATAACTATAAAAAAATTACAACTATAAAAATGATTTGTACTAATTTTCTCTAGCTGTTCGAGGACCGCCACTGATCCGCGGACTGCAGCTCAATCAATTGTCGCAAATTAGATAATAGTTAAATAATATTCGAAAATTCCTTAAGTGAGAGATAAACATATCAATTGTAGACAATGTAAGTTTAGCTATATTGTTACCAAGGAATAGGGAATGGTTACATTTTTAGCCTGATAAGTATAGAAGACTTCTTCAACTGCTAATAGATCCTTCCCCCAAAGATGGCAGTTAATATCAGGAAATTCTAAGTGATGAGAGAAAAATTTGCGCAGAGGGACTACAGCTAGATTGGCAACCGTTCTACGTTCTTTTGCAATAATCTGCCAGTAGTTCAAATTTATCTCTCATCTTTTGGGAGTTTCTCAGTTTAATTCCCATCATCATATTGGGGGATGATTCAATAAAAGTTGTCGAAAACTTCTAAACATGTCACTCAAAAGACCTAAAGAGCTAACTTTGGTAATCTCTTTCTTTTGCAAGAGAATTAGTTTTTTAGAGTAATAGATTTAGAAGTTTTCTACAACTTCTAATGAATCGTCCTGCAATACGATTGCAATTGAAATCAATAAATTTCAAACGATGAGAGACATTTGAGTTGTAGAACTATTGGTAGATTGTAGCAAAAAAAAAATGAAGAATGGTTACAAAAACGGTCTTAGTGTGATACGTTTAAAAATTTTCGCCAATTTCTAATGAATCTTCGTTTTGTAAAATGACAATTAAAACTGGAAATTCTCAACGATAATTATTCGCACAAACTGTCGCGCAAACCGTCTTTTGACAAAAATAGCCGATAATTTCGAACTTTGGTTTTTCATCACAATAACTTCATAACCTTTTCCCCAACTTCAATAAAACGCGTGGTACTAGTTTGCTTTACATTCAATTAAATGCTTCAACAGTGATAGATGTGTTGTCTAATGCGGTTTCCGACCAACTGATATCATTTAGCAGCTGTATAGTTTAATCAACGCGCTGTCTTACTGTTTAATTAAAGTTATCTATTTAATCATTAAATATGTTTAAATAAATGAGTAATATGTAAGTTCTGAGCTACGAATCGGAGGTACTGAATTTCTGATATTCAGCACGCAATCGAAGGACAATTACTTTCAGAAGTCCTTCCACAATGCAACTTTCACCAAATATTTTTTAACTTGCAAATTTATCGGGTAAAAGTTCTGATTTTCTTTAAAAAATTTTGTAGAGTTGGGGCTTGGCATTTTGTCCGTTCGTTTTCAACGCCCTTAGCACTAAATAATCCAAGGACTTTTTTTTTTTTTTTTGTTATTAGTTGACAGAGTGTCGTAGTGAAAACTCTACTCATCAATTCTTCATGCGCACAAAAATAAGAAAATGCAATACTAATGCCATTTTCTTCACAAGTTCTTTGTTAAATAAACAAATGCTAAGATTTCTTGCTCGAATACAACACTTTTAAGTTTTTTGCATAATTAGGTAATAATACTCGGTCTCTATGAACTCAGGGTTCTAAACCGCTGGTATAGAACCAGTTCTTGTAAAACTTTTGCCGGTTTGGGTTTTTACTTGTTCGATTTGGTCATTTTTTATAAATATTTTTAAAAATTTTTCTTTTTTACATGAATGCTATAATATTGGGATCAGGGTTGCCAGACGTCCCGGATTTCAAGGGACAGTCCCGTTTTTCGAAATATTGTCCCGCGTCCCGGGGAACCTTGATACGGGACGGCTAAAGTCCCGTATTCTGGCTGGAATCAGCATTTTACAAAACGAAACATTATTTTCGGAAAAAAATGAAGTAAAGCAAAAAATGTGAAATAGAGTGATAAGAAAATTGATTAGATTATAATATTTTCCTGTTCCGAAGTAATGTTAGTGTTCTATTCATTTAGAGTAGAAATTATTGTGAC